>PVJA010050034.1:0-13414 GCA_004027025.1 Myocastor coypus | reverse complement strand
TTTTTTTTTTTTTTTTTTTTTTTTTTTTTTTTTTTTTTAAGTTTTTTAATTTCTCTTAAATCTCATTTATTTGTTTTTTTGTGTTATGGTTGGCTCAGCCCACCCTGGGGTGGGGGTGCGCAGCATGTGGTGCCAGGGATGGAGGATCGGTCACAGTGCTTGCCTTAACTTTCCTCTGCAGGTGCTTTAGACCACTGAGCCATCTCGCTGGCCCTGTTTTTTTTGTTGTTGTTGTTGTTTGTTTTAGTTGTTGTTTAGCATTTAAGACACTGGGTTCATCTCAGAGAGATAGGTAAAGAGAGGGAGACACAGAGACACAGAGAGACAGTGAGAGTGAAAGCAAGAAACCACAAAAATATTTGACCTTTGTGAGTTGATGGAAAAAGAAGTTTCTACAATAACAACAAAGAGGAGACTGAAGCCTGGCAGGATGGCTCAGTGGTCTAAAGCGCCTGCTTAGGAAAGCTTGGGTGGCTGCAGGGACCACGGTTTGATCCCTGGCACCACATGCTGCGCCAGCCCTGCCCTCAGGGCAGGCTGAGCCAGCCATAAAAACAAACAAACAAAAACTTTATTTATTTGTGTTATGGCTGGCTCAGCCTGCCCTGGGTGGTGGGGCTGGTGCAGCATGTGGTGCTGGGGATTGAACCATGGTCCCAGTGGTTGCCTAAAGTAGGCACTTTAGACTGCTGAGCCATCTCATTGGCCCCCCAGGCTGGTCTCGAACTAGCAACAATCCTCCTGCTTTAGTCTCCTGAGTTTTGGGATTGCAGGTGTGCATCACCATGTCCAGGTTGTATTTTCTTTTATGTTTATATTTTTCAATGTTATATTTATGAGATTCATTTCTTATTACAAGCAGGTAGTAAGAACTCTATCATTGAGCTGTAGCCCCAGCCTACATTAGTAGCTAGGATTACAGATGTGCATGCCTGGCTTGTTGCACTATATTTAAATAGAGCAGGATATTTTTTGCACCTTCTTTTTTTTTGTGGCTATGATCAACTTTAAATTTTTTTTTTAAATTTTATTTATTATTTTTATTCTTGTTTCAGAACCTTTGTTTGTTTATTCACTCATTTTTATGGCCGGCTCAGCCTGCTCTGAGGGCAGGGCTGGCACAGCATGTGGTGCCGGGGATTGAACCAAGGTCCCTGAAGCCGCCCAAACTTCCCCAAGCAGGCGCTTTGGACCACTGAGCCATCCCGCCGGGCCCCAACTTTAAATTTTTAATATGGAAACGATGAATTCATTGTGAACAGGCTCAGTCTTCATTCTTCTTTGGTTTGATTCCTCTGTGAGAAGTGAAGGGAAGAAAGACAGTGCAATATCTTTTGTCTGTGTCTGACTTCAACAGGGGAAGTTCTTTGCATTGTTGTGGCTTCCACTAGAACTAACCTCTCCCCTGATGTCTGTCTGCTTTTTCGTTACTTTCTTCTTCTGCTGGGAAATTAACATCTTTCTCCCTCTTCTCTCCCTTGGAGTTCTCCTTGACAGTCATTAACTGCATTGGTCCATTTCTGCTTTAACAAAATGATAGAGCAGTTACTGGAGGTTTCAGTCCGTATTCAGCTGGCTCCAAAGCAGACTGGCACATGACAGAGGATAACCTTCCATGGTGGCAGCTAAGAGCAAGAGCCTTTTGCACCTTCTGTGGTTGTTGGACATTGAGGTTAGATAGCATGTGGTCTTTTTTTTTTTTTTTTTTTGAGACAGGGTCTCACTATGCAGTTCAGGCTGGCCTTGAGCTCACTTTTGTAGCCCAGGCTGGTCTTGAACTTGCACCAGTCCTCCTGCCTCAGCCTCCCAAGTGCTGGAGTTATAGGAAGCATGTAGTCTTGAAAGTGGCCTTCAGTGATCTGTGCCTCCTGCTGTTTGTGACCTTGTGTGATCCTCTTCCCTTGACTGTATAACCCACTTGATCCGCTTGTGATAAATAGGATGTGGCAGATATGCAGGAATATCACGTCTTCTATTTTTTTAATTTATAGATTTAGTATAGGGTCTCACTATATAGCTCGGATTCCTAGTGATTCTCCTGTTTTTAGACTCCCCAGCACTGGGATTACAGGTGTGTGCCACCATGCCTGGACTTGGTCGCCAACTCAACCTGCTCTGTCGTTGGGGCCAGTGTTGTATGCGAGACTGGGGATTGCTTGCCAAAGCAGGCATTAAAGCTTCTCTTCTGGAGGGTTAACAACTTAAATTGGCAGAACAAATAATTAGAGAAAAAGAAGGGATACAAGTGTAGCTAATATTTTGGCTCTAGCCCTTCAAGGTCAGTGAGGACACAGGACAGAAAAGCACCTGTACCGGGGCCCAGTGGGACGGCTCAGTGGTCTAAAGCGCCTGCTTGGGAAAGCTTGGGAGGCTTCAGGGACCACAGTTTGATCCCCGGCACCACATGCTGCGCTAGCCCTGCCCTCGGGGTGGGCTGGGCCAGCCTTAAAAATGAGTGAATAAACAAATAAAGGTTCTGAAACAAGAAAAAATAAATAAATAAATAAATAAAATAAAAAATTCTTAAAAAAAAAAAAAGAAAAGAACCTGTACTATAATAGCCTATAACTCAGTGGAACCCCAGATTTCCTGTTCAAGGAGATTATGGGGCCACAGAAGAAAATGTTGGATGATTGACTCTAGGAGAGTCACCTAGAGAGAAAACATTCTCTCAAGCTTTCACAGAGAGCAAATTGGTCAGGCAATGGCCTTGATTCCTCCAGAAGGCTGACACTGACAAAAGTTGTGCAAACCATAATACATGGTTTCAGGTTAAATCTTGAGGGGACCTGACTGACCTTGTCTGATACAAAAGGTTGTTTTTTTTTTTTTTGTAATATAAGTCTTTATCTTGGTCTTAACTGTCCACCAGAAAAGTCTAACCATGAAGTATAAAAAGGAAAGCCATATTAATATGTTAAGTTATGGGGCCCAGCAGGATGGCTCAGTGGTCTAAAGCAACCTGCAGGTGGCTGCAGGGACCGAGGTTCGATCCCCGGCACCACATGCTGCACCAGCCCTGCCCTCAGGGCAAGCTGAGCCGACCACAAAAATAAATAAACAAACAAACAAAAGTTCTGAAACAAGAAAAAAAACATTAAAAAAATGCAAAGTTGTAAAAGGCTCAAGTCAACATTTTCTGATAATGCCAGATGAGCTGATAATCCACTAGTGTTATGGACTATTGGACTACATATACTGCTAATTTCTCTTTGTGCAATTAAAAGAAAGATCTATACCAATGATGCTTAGACAAAAATCATGTCTGCATCTTGTACTCTGAACAACTATGATGAAGACAACAATATGCATTGCATTAATTGTTATTATTATTTAAACTTTATTTATATTATGGCTGGCTCAGCCTGCCTTGGGTGTGGGACTGGTGCAGCATGTGGTATCAGGGATCAAACCACAGTTGCTGCAGTTGCCTGAGCTTGCTTAAGCAGGCACTATTAGACCACTAAGCTATCTCACTGGCCCATGCATTTTTTTGTTTGTTTGTTTTTGGCTTTTTGAGACCAGGGTCTCACTATGCAGTTTAGACTGGCCTTGAGCTCACTTCTGTAGCCCAGGCTGGTCTTGAACTCAAACTAATCCTCCTGTCTCAGCCTCCCAAGTGCTGGTATTATCAGCATGCATCACCACACCTGGCTAACACCATGTTTCTAAAAGGCCTACATAGTGCATACCAGATTTCCCTCCCTTGCCCTTTGTGTTGGTCACTTTGGCAAATTACTGAAAGATGGTGGTCTGGCTGAAAGGCATGGATATAACTTCTGAGATTGGGTTACAGCAGGACAGTGGCTTCATTTGGGCACTGGATCTTGGTCGCTTCTTTGGACTTCTCACCAGAGAAGTACATCGCCCGTAAGCAGCCATCTCAGCCTGGTGCCTGCCATGAAAGAAGAGCCCAGACATCACGTAGTATGGGAGCTTGCAAGCAGATTCCACTGCCTGGTCTTGAGAGGACTGCAGGCCTTGCTGATAGCCCAAGTGCAACATCAGGACAGACCTTGCATCAGTCATGAAGCTAAGATATGCTGGGTTCATGAACCCCTGTCTGTGTCAATGGATTGGGATGTGCTATTGTCATTTGTTATGACGTCTCAGTTTTGGTCAGTGAGAAACAAGCTGAACCCATCATTTTTTTGAGCAGTTTCTCATTTCATGCTGCAATAAGATATGTGAAGCTCATCTTACACCCCACCCAGGAGTCAATCATTTAATTAAGTGGCTTTTAATGAATGATGATATTTATAACCCAAAACCTATGTGCTTGATATGCTCAATGTAACTAGAGTGCTATATGCTGACATTAATTATCTAGCCATTCACTCTTATCACCTACCATGTATAAATTCATGTTAATACTTGCAACTCCAATCCAATACCTCAGTTTCCCCCCAGTCTTCTTATATTCTATGTAATCCCTCTCGGTCATCAATACACCTGATTCTTCTGTAATTTACTTATTTTCTTACTCCCATGTATATACCCCCTCTCCCAGTCACATGGCTGCCTCCTTGGCTTGCTTTCTTCTTCACTCTGCCAACTTCTTCATCCCGGCTCTTATGCTGGTTCCTTGGCAGGCATGCACCTTGTTCTCTGCTTCTCCGCAGCTGCCTTTTTTATGAGATGGGTGAGGAAGTGCGGGAAGAGGAGGAAGGGCCTCTGTGGCATTCATCTGGCCCCCTAGTGAGAATCCCGTGCTCCTAAGATATCAAGAATTGGGCCCCTCCAAACATCTATCTTGTTGTTACTTTACAACTTAAAGTGATTACTACTTGGAGGTTAATTGTTGAGTTAGAATAAGGGGAAGGGAACCTGCAGGAACAGAGAAAGAGAAACATGGAGGAGAGAAACACTGCTCTAGTTTCCAACATACAGAGCTCAAGTTCAGCCTTAGTTTTACATCATCAGTGCTCACCTTCAGAGCATGAGCTTGCCATAGAGGGGCTGGTTTGGTGGGAGTGGAATAGAAGGTGACTTTTCAGTTCTGCTTGGAATGGAATGGACATTTTAGAACAGCTTGGGAATCAGTTGGCTTTCCTGGATGCTCCAGGTCAGACTTCCCCAGATGGTAAGGTCAGACTTCTCAGGCACCTTCAAACTGCAGCTGGGTCCACGACCCTGGGCTAGAAGTCAGATGGCCTCTGGAGGGCAGAAGAACACCATGCAATGCTTCCTCAGCTCGACTTGACGTTCCTTTTCCAGGTTGTTAGCTAGTAAACTTGAGGGTTCCTTAACTGACTGTTATGGTTTGTGCATAGGTGTCCCCCCAAAGCCTCATGCAGTCATGGGGTGGCTTCTGCAATTTGTAATTGATTACTATGCAAATGGATGCTGCACCTGCCTTGGGGCAGGTGATTTGCATTTCAGTGTGAGGTAGGAACAGAGGTTAGCTGCTTGAGCTGCTGCTAGCTCTCCCTGCACTCTTGCTCTTGCCCACCACCATGAAAGGTTGTTTTCTGCCAAGTGTTTCTCTGCCTTGGAGGCAGCTGAATATGGACTCAAACCTCCAGTAACTGTGAGCTAAATAAACCTTTCCTTCCCTCATTTTGAGTGTCGAGTATTTGTCCCAGCAATGAGAGAAGAGTAACTAAGACATTGACCAACTAACTGTTCTCATAGTTTGTCTAATATGTAGAGATATGTAATTAGGTTCTCACAAAGCAAAGAGCAATAAAACAAAGCCCAAGGACAGCAGTGGTTTGGGAATCCTAGAAAGCTGACATTCAAGGAGAAAGATAACAGCTTATCCTGAAGGCTTTCCATTAGCAGTCTCCACACTTGCTTGAAACCTTTGCAACTAGTATTTGTGTGAACCTAGCATTGGGCAAATGGAGGTCAGAGATTGTAACATTTTTTTACTAAAGTGATTCTGCATCTGAGTGCATTCCTTGACCCCGAATAAAAGTGAGATACTTCTGAGGGTCGGGGCTCACTTTGAGAGAGACAAGTCTCAGGGAGACCTCTGAGCGAAATTCATCAGGTTTCTTGTCGTTTCTTTGGCACCAACACAGAACAACACAACAAGTGGCGCGCAACTTGGGGCACAGAAGGCGACCAGGGGTTAGCTAAGAGAGGCCTGACCGAGTGGGAAATGTACACCCAGAGTCAGTGAGACCACTGGCAATAGCTCAAAGCAATTCCGCTTCGATAGAAAAAGAGTATGTCCATAGAGGCATTACTCAGGAGCCGGGTAAAGGTGAAACCAAGAAGTTTTGAAGATTTGTCTTTCCTTATAAAAAGATATTGTTTATGGTTTCAACCTAAAGGAAAAGTTGCTCTAGACTTAAAAGTCTGGAAGCAGGTCATAAGGGCTCTGTAAAAAGTGCACCAGCAAGGAAGAACCTATCCCTTTAAATGTGTGGTCTTTGCATAACCTTATCTCTGCAGCTTTGGAGCCTCTGCGGTCTGACTGTGAGGAAACGAGTCTGCAGCGGATTCCTCAGACTCAGGAAAGCAGTCTTTATTTATTTATTTATTTAATTTTTTATTTTTTTCTTGTTTCAGAACCTTGGTTTATTCACTCATTTTTATGGCCGGCTCAGCCCACCCCGAGGGCAGGGCTGGCACAGCATGTGGTGCCAGGGATCGAACCGCGGTCCCTAAAGCCGCCCAAGCTTTCCCAAGCAGGCGCTTTAGACCACTGAGCCATCCTGCCGGGCCCCAAGAAAGCAGTCTTATAAGGAGTTCAGTTGATGAGGACATTACGGAACATAAAGGCAGCATCACATCTCTTAATTTGTCCTTGTTGGGTAAGAATCTAAATCAGAACATCTGAAAGTAAAGCAAATATTTCTGGTTCTTCAGCCTCTGTCCTCTGATTCTGAGGACTTTTTGGATGCTCAGTGGAATGGGTTGGAGAAAGAGGCAAATAATATCCAGGAGTTATCCAGAGATGGGGAAGAGGTTTTGCTTGTGTTATTACAGAGACTGGAGAAATTTGGGTACCAGCTCGACGAATAAAACCTAGAAAATGAGTAAGTGTAAACATTCTGATATAAAAATCTCTGCTTGATGAAAAAACTCGCTTGATACTTTATAGGACACTAAGAAATAAATTTCCTATAATTGGGACTGGGAGAAAACCAGGGAGAGAAAACAAAAAGAGATAAAAACTAGCTGCCTCATTGCAGTTTCAAATCCAAAGGTCTGATTCTCTTGGCTCCAAGAAGAGCTCAATGATGATAAAGTTCACCTGCTATGGCTGTTGGAAGCCAGGCCAGAAGAAGAGGGATTGTTTCAAGAGGCCTACAAGCCATGCCCTGGCTGCCAAAGAGCTGTTTAGAAGTGAGGTTGCACTCTGAGGCAAAGGCCCCAGAGCTCAGACTCAGCTTCCCAGATGTTCTAGTAGGACTGAAGGGCACTGGGCCTGCCTGCTCTCTCTGGCTGGACAGTCACTGTTATCTGCATGGAGGAGCCCTAAGAAATCATGACCAAAAGGAAAACCCAGCCTTTTGCTGGACATTGGCACAGGTCTCTTTGTTTTTCTCTAACCCTGACTTTTCTTCCAATTATCATACCTCAATTATCAGAATAAAAACATACAAATTAAAATTAGTTTGCTGATGTTACTGTTCTCTTACAAAGATAACTAAAAAGAGAAAAAATAGGGCATTCTGGTTTTCATGAGTCCTTCTTGTTTCAGAACTTTTGTTTGTTTGTTTTTATGGCCAGCTCAGCCCGACTCCCAACAGCGACCCTTTTCAGCCTGAAGAAGCCAGAGTGGTCATCGTCCATATCCCCCTTACAGAGTTCAGGTTACTTCTTCAGAGGGGGATCCTTACCAGCAACCAAGTTAGACAGAAATATTATAGTCAGTCAGATAGGGCTAAGCCCTGAAAAGAGATAACACCAAAGGCAAAAAATCTGACAGCTATGGGAGGGACAGATGCTCCTGCTGTGGGTCAGACCTAAATGCCAAAGGTCAAATAAATGCTGACCTCTTTTAAGATTGACATCTAGGATTAATCATCACCCAAAGGGAGCCAGAGGAACAAATCATTGGGAGATCATCCATCAGAAATGTTTTTTTTTTTTTCTTCTCGCATCAATATGATGGCTTTATTGTCATTTCTGGTAAGTATTAAAGGTACTTTTATTTATTTATTTATTTAGTCTTTTTGAGACAGGGTCTCACTATGCAGTTCAGGCTGGTCTTGAGCTCACTTTTGTAGCCCAGGCTGGTCTTGAACTCGCACCAATCCTCCTGCCTCAGCCTCCCAAATGCTGGGATTACAGGCATGCGCCACCACGCCCGGCGGTAATTTTAGTTATTGGGTTTATGTTCCAAATTCACCACTGAATAAAATTCACTGATGAAAGAAGTCTAATAAATAATAACACCAAGGTAAGGGAAGAAAAGGACCTTTTTCTTCCCCCAAAAAAGCACTTTAATGGTGTAGGTGCTAATAGAATGTTTCCACTGCCTGATCTGCCATCTTGCCAGAATACCAATGTTGCTTATCTTAATGATTAGGATTCATTGGGAAATCTGTAGAGGAGAGGCAGCCCAGAATTTAGTTAATACTTCCAATGGAAGCGTCATAGATTAGAGCCCTTATGGCTCTGCCCGGATGGCAGGAGGAAAGGAATTAAGATGCAAATACTTACTTATTTTATTTATTTATTTATTTATTTAAGTGGTTTTTAAGTGTTTGTTTTTATTTTTTATTTTTGTTTCAGAACCTTTGTTTGTTCATTCACCCATTTTTCTGGCCGGCTCAGCGCCCCCCCCCCCCCCCCCCGGCCTCCCCAGGGCTGCACAGCATGTGGTACAGGGGATTGAACTGCGGTCCTTGAAGCCACCCAAGCTTCCCCAAGTAGGTGCTTTAGACCACTGAGCCATCCCACCGGGCCCCAATACTTCATTATTTAAAAGGAACACAACTTGCTCTATTCAGGCATGTGTTCGCCTCCTTCACCTGTTGCTTATAAGAAACTCTTTTAACCGTACCATAACATGTCACAATTATTCTTTATATGCATGTCTAATATTCTTTTATTAGCTTTAAATTTTCTAGGAATAACATCTATATTCTCAGGACAAAGATCAGAATCTGACTTTCAATATAACTACATCCTCTTGTCAAAACTCCCCTTCCATGATGCTGTTCCAACATTTGCTGGAGATGTTAAAGAAAAGAATAAAAGGAAAGTTTGAACTCATGATAGCCTTCATATCTACAGATGCTACAGCTAGAATAGCAGTGAGCCAAGGTGTACAAACTGTTCATTTTGTACAGCAATGGCACAAGGACTTAAAACAATTATAGACTTCTCAAAAACAGGTAGATTCAGGGTTGAATACTAAGATAAGTGATTTAGAACAAGCTGCTGTTAAGTTGGAGACTCAAAATTGTTATACTTGGGGCCCGGTGGGATGGCTCAGTGGTCTAAAGCGCCTGCTTGGGAAAGCTTGGGTGGCTTCAGGGACCATGGTTCTATCACCGGCACCACATGCTACACCAGCCCTGCCCTCGGGGTGGGCTGAGCCGGCCATAAAAATGAGTGAATAAACAAAGGTTGTGAAACAAGAAAATAAATAGATAAATAAAAATTAAAAAAACATTGTTATACTACAGTGTCAACCTTGTTTAAAATGGGATTGGAGTATATCTTCATTTTGTATAATTCATTTCATGGAACCAAACTTGATTTGTTACTAAGTTTCTCTGATGGCATTGAAAACCTTAAATCCTTTTCATGTTATCTCCTGGCTTAGTGGAAATGTATTAGAGATTTGTGTATATTGTCTCTGTACTAATTGTACATCCTCTTTAGTTTAGCAAAGAGGACAGATACAGCAACAAGCTATGGATCAAAAGTCTACAGTCCTCGCCTTAATGCTTCAAAAAATTGTTTTTCAGCATTAAATAATAGAAGGGGGGAAATGTAGAGATACATAATTAGGTTCTCACAAGGCAAAGAGCAATAAAACAAAGCCCAAGGACAGCAGTGGTTTGGGAATCCTAGAAAGCTGACATTCAAGGAGAAAGATAACAGCTTAGCCGGGCGTGGTGGTGCACGCCTGTAATCCTAGCACTCTGGGAGGCTGAGGCAGGAGGATCAGTGCGAGTTTGAGACCAGCCTGGGCTACAAAAGTGAGCTCAAGGCCAGCCTCAACTGCATAGTGAGACCCTGTCTCAAAAAAGACAAAAAAAAAAAAAAAAAAAAAAAAAAAAAAAAAAAAAGATAAACAGCTTACCCTGAAGGCTTTCCATTAGCAGTCTCCACACTTGCTTGAAACCTTTGTAATTAGTATTTGTGTGAACCTAGCATTGGGCAAATGGAGGTCAGAGATTGTAACATTTCTTTTTTTTTTGTCTTTTTGAGACAGGGTCTCGCTATGCAGTTGAGGCTGGTCCTGAGCTCACTTTTGTAGCCCAGGCTGGTCTTGAACTCGCACCAATCCTCCTGCCTCAGCCTCCCGAGTGCTAGGATTACAGGCGTGCGCCACCACGCCGACAACATTTCTTTACTACAGTGATTCTGCACCTGAGTGCATTCCTTGACCCCAAATAAAAGTGAGATACTTCTGAGAGTAGGGGCTCACTTAGAGAGAGACAAGTCTCAGTGAGTCCTCTGAGCGAAATTCATCAGGGTTCTTGTCGTTTCTTTCGGCACTGACACAGAACAACACAACACTAATAAATTACAAAGAGAAAGAGTTTTTTTTTTTTTTTTTTTTTTTTGTCTTTTTGAGACAGGGTCTCGCTATGCAGTTGAGGCTGGTCCTGAGCTCACTTTTGTAGCCCAGGCTGGTCTCGAACTCGCACCGATCCTCCTGCCTCAGCCTCCCGAGTGCTGGGATTACAGGCGTGAGCCACCACGCCCGGCTAAAGAGAAAGAGTTTGATGTTCTGGAATTAAGCTCAGAAAAATTAAGTGACATTTGTCTAATGTTATAAAGTTAGATTTTAGCCAGGCATGGTGGCACACGTCTGTAATCCCATCACTTGGGAGGCGGAGGCAGGAGGATCAGTGTGAGTTCGCGACCAGCCTGGGCTACAAAAGTGAGCTCAAGGCCAGCCTGAACTGCATAGCGAAACTCTGTCTCAAAAAGACAAAAAAAAAAAAAAAAAAAAGTTAGATTTTAGTTTACAAAAAGTTAGATTTTAGTTTACAATCAAGAGCAAGTAGCCAATTCATCCATTAGAATAATGTTCACTACAGTGATTTATTTGGTGTAGTCATTACTAACAGTCTACAAAACATAGTTGCTTGAATTTCCAACAGTGGATAATGGATTCTCATGAATCTGGCCATGTAGACATGGCTGAGAGAGGATTCTCAGATTGCCCAGGTTTGCTGACTGGTGACAGCACTTACAAGATGTCTCCAGGCACATTAGTTACTTTTCCTGGCATTGGTTCTCTCATCTGTCAAGTCTGTAAAGGTACTCTGGGACTGTTGTGAAGCTTAAGTGAGATAACGACCTTTTATTTTTGTATTCAATACTTATATCATCACTAATACTTACTGGTGTTATTTTCTGAAGTTAATATATATCATGTGAAACAAATGTATAATTTTAGTCACCAGGGCCCAAGATTTTCATTCTAAGTGATTAGAGTAAAATAAAATCAAGAAGTAAAATTTGATCTAGGTGTGGTGGTATATGCTTGTAATCCCAACTCCTCAAGAGGCTGAGGCAGGAGAATTGCAAGTTTTGAGGTCAGCCTGAGCAATTTAATGACAAAAAAGGCTGGGAGCTAAATAAACCTCAGCATTTTCTGAGTTCAATCCCATTACTGCCAAAATAAGTAAGTAAATAAATATAGGTATGTAAACATCCTGTAATTTCAATTGCCTTTATCATCTTGTTTATGAGAGATTTTTCTTTTCTTTTTGTCTTTCTAAGACAGGCTTTCATTATGTAGTTCAGACTTGCCTTGAACTTACTTTGTAGTCCAGGCTGGCCTCAAACTCAATCAATCCCCCTGCCTCAGTCTCCAGACCAGTGCTGGGATTATAGGCATGTGCCACCATACCAGGCCTACAACGTTTTCTCTTTATTTTCTGGTGAGACCGTGTCCTAGACCTGCAAGGGAATCAACGTGGGTCCCAGAGCGGGAGTGGGGATTATAGGGGGAAAATGGGACAAGAGACACGAGAAATAGAGACAAGATAGGATTCTGATCAAGTCCCGTTTATTCGAAAAGGCGCTTGGGTATACATACAGGGTGCAGGAAAGAGGTAATTTCCGCCTGCGATATCAGCATGTATCCTAGGCAACGGTGGCGACCCGGAAACATGTCAGCAGGTATCCAAGGCAACGGGGGAGGATTTAGAACATGTGACTTATGGGAAAATAGGGGTAGGAAAATAGAAAGCTAATTAGAGGCTATCGGGAGATGAGGCTATTGCAAGATGATGATGTCATTACAAAATGGACGCCAGCAGTTTGGGCTCTCACAGGTCCCCCTTTCTATATATATATGATTTTTTTAATTCCTTGAGGGGACTGTGCTTGTCTTGGGTCAGGGTGCTCTTCACACGGGGCCAGCTCAGACCTTACCCGTCATTGAAAGGCAGGGCAGCAAGAGGCCCTGTTCCTGTCTTAGGTGGTGGTTAGCGCTGCGTGTGTGCCTCAGTTGCCCGTCTCAGGCTAATTAGTCCAGCACACCAAGGCGAGAAAATTAAAAACAATTATTTTGGCTCTTACTGGGTGTCATCATAGTTAGCTTTTTCGAGCTCTATATAAATTTCCCTATTGGCCATCTCAAGCTTGTGATAGTGGACCTGTATAGGTTGCTGAGTGCCCATTAGCGCCCAGATTTAAAAATTAAGAATGAATAGGGAATAAAATAAAATGTTTCTAGGTGGCCCCCTTGTAGGATACCATTCTGTTTTAATTAATGAGCATTTTACAGCTTAACATATTAGTATGGCATTACTTTTTTTTTTTTTTTTTTTGTCTTTTTGAGACAGGGTCTCACTGTGCAGTTCAGGCTGGCCTTGAGCTCACTTTTGTAGCCCAGGCTGGTCTCGAACTCACAGCGATCCTCCTGCCTCAGCCTCCCAAGTGCTGGGATTACAGTTGTATGCCACTACGCCCGGCTTTAATTTTTATTTTATTTTTTTTTCTTCTTTCAGAACTTTTGTTTGTTTGTTTATTTATTTTTATGGCTGGCTCAGCCTGCCCTGAGGGCAGGGCTGGCGCAGCATGTGGTGCCGGGGATCGAACTGTGGTCCCTCCAGCCGCCTGCAGGCACTTTAGACCACTGAGCCATCCTGCTGGGCCCCAACCTGTATAAATATAACTTTTTCTATTTGACAAGTTCAGCCAAATATCAAGATTTATCTTGGAACCATGTATTAGACATAAAATGGAACTGCTATTTTTTAAGAGCCATGGATATTTTAGCATTTCAATCCCTATAGAATGTTAACAAAAACAATTA
>PVJA010050033.1:0-13459 GCA_004027025.1 Myocastor coypus | reverse complement strand
ATTTGAGACATTGGTGTAACAGCTTAATCTTGAGTGATGTCTCCACCCTTACTTGAGATGTTCGTGATTACCCCTCTCCTCCTTGTAAATCTTCTATTGTATGACCTAAATAAAAAGGAGATGCTTCTAGAGTTCTGGGCTGACTTTGAGAGAGACATATTCCAGTGAGACCTCTGAAGCTACATTCACTGGGTCTTCTCGTCGTTTCTGTCGGCTTCAGATCACAACATGCAACAGATTCCAAATAAATTTTAGGAATGATTTCTCCAGATCTGTGAGGTATGTTGATGGTATTTTGATAGGGATTGCATTAAATCTGTATGACAATTTTGGGAGTACGGCCATCTTCGCAATTTTGCTTCTTCTGATCCAGAAGCAGGAAATATCTTCGCATTTTCTGAAATCCTCTAGGACCTCTTTTTTCAGAGTACTATAATTTTCACTGAATAGATATTTTACTTCCTTAATTAGATTATATCCTAAATATTTCATTTTCCATGGCGCTATTGTAAAAATATTGTTTTTCTAATTTCCCTCTCAGTATGTTTGTTATCTGTGTAAAGGAATGTTACTGACTTTTATGTGATTACTTTTTGTCCTTCTATTTTATTGAATTTGTGTATTAATTCTAGCAGTTTACATTGCTGTGTTCAATGTAATCATTTCTAAATATATACTATTTTCATGTGCCTATAAGGTTTCATTATAACCTCATTAAAATAATTTTTAAAAAGTAAACACGATAGTATAAATAATTCAGATATATTGAAAATAACCATTGATGTCAAAATATTTGTGCTGCTTCATACCTATGTCTTTTAATCTAAGCAATAGATCTGATCATTATACGTGGAACATAACAATTATTGTTAACTTGCCATTCTTGTTTAGATAATCTGTATCATATATGTTGCACATAACTCTGATTCTGTCTCTATTTTTTCTGTTTTATTTATAAAATATAATTTAAAAATAAAAATAAAATGAACAGCTGTTCTTAAAATCTCAAGCCACTTTATACTTCCAAATACATGTATTGCTGATTGTTCTGTATTTAAATCATACAGATACAAAGTTAGAATATTTTTATTCTGCTAAACTAATTTTTTTATGGATCTGCTCTCATAACACATGGTCAAAAATGACTTCAACACTAGTGAGTTAGTAAGAATTTTCAGCAGTCAGAAGTTTATGTTCATATCTTTGATACACTCTAAATGACATTTGTCATTGTCTTGTGCCTATGAGTATATAAAGAATTTCTGAGATGAAATGAAGTATTGGTGGCAGTCGAAATGACATGATGTCCTAATTAGAGTTTATTGTCATGTTAGTTTTAACCTTGTTATTCTATCAAAACGCAATTTTGGATATTATTCTTGACAAAAGTAGCATGCTTCAACTTAGACTGGTTCTGTTGATGTCTTGTTTATCATCTAATTAAGTAGTTATACATCCACTCATGCAAACGAATGTTCATATACTATGATTTTATGAAGGCAATCATTAGAAAAGGCTATGCTTTTGGACTATTCTGGGATCACATAAGTGACCCTGGATTAAACAGTTGAAGGAATGAGCCCTTGTGTGCTTTTGGTCCCTATGATCCTAGCTGTTACCTAAGCAAACTCTTAGAATAGATTCGCCTATCTAACCAGAAAATAGCCACAGAAGCATCAATGAAGCTGAGCACAGCAGAAGTATCTCACATGTCCAATTCAAGCTTTTAACTTTCAGGGTCAAGCTAAATAAGTACCTGTTCATTTGAAGGGCCTAAATTTATGATCAACCTGTCATACTGCAACCACTAACTGACACAGTGCCTAAGTCCATCCATGTATATTTCATATGATATAGAAATGATAAGCTATGCATATGACTACTGTAGTTAAAAAAAATGAATGTATTTATCAAAACTGACTGAAGGATTCCTAGTATGAATTCACCCAGAGAACTCCCATGAGATTGTATTTCACAAAAACTAGGTTTCCTCCCACAGTCATCACAGTGTCCCATTACAAGATTTCTTCCACAACTTACCACTATATAACTTACGAGAACTCTATGCCTGGCCGCTGTTGCATGAGCAGAGATGGCCTAAAAATTAGAAATGTGCTTAATTTTTCACACTACAAAGGAATCATCATGCTACTCCTTGCAAGTATTTATTCACCACATTGAGGTCCACGGTGCATAGAAGAACACAGTTTACCATGGCTTTATAATGTGTCATTTTACAGTTTCTTTTGACCAGATCTTTAAACAAATCTTTCAAGATCAACAGCTGTAACATTTATGATCTGTATGAAAAACATATACTTATATACTAACTTGTTCTTTGGAATGATCCATCCATACAACGGGTTCCCTCATTTTATTTCTTCTTCACTATACATTGAGTTATTATTTATTTGGTATCCAACAACACAGTGCCATAAATTTAATGATCTATAAACACAGATTTTTTTTGGGGGGGGAATGGTGGAAAGTACCAAATAAAGAACCTTGTAAAATGAGTTTCAGATGATGAAGTCCTTCTCAGTCCATGGATAGCTTCTTCTGCTGTGTCCTCATGTGGTGAATTTGAGGATTTATTCTTCGTGACATTTTAAAAATAAGATCACAAATTTCATTCTTGAGAATTTTATTCTGATAGGTTAATCACCTCCTAGCCATCCTATATCCTAACATTATTATCTTTGAGGTTAATATTCACAGTACATATTTTGGGATTCATAGCATTCAGATCCCAAAATACTTTAAAAAAAACAAAAATCATTTTGTGTGGTTTTACAAAGTATTGCATTGAAGATTCTCTTAATATAAGCACTCTTTAGTATATTTATGAAGCACACTTTTTCAATGGGTGAAAAAGGCTTGATTTGTTTCTGCTTGAAAGCATGCAGATTATTAACAAAATAAAAAGTCAAAGGATGATAAATCAGGAAAACACTTAACTGTCAAGAAAAATAATGTTTCCAAAGTATTGTTACATTCAGTCTAATACTCAACTATACTGAAGATTCTATCTATTGTGGGTGCTTATCACTCTTCTTAAAATAAACAAGTTTCTGATTTGATGAGTGTATTTGAAACACTGTTTTCAGAGAAAATAAATTTCTTATTGGAATGTATAGCTTGGTAATCTTTGGCTTCCAATGAACACTACAAATATTCAAGATGTTTTTGACAATACTCATACCATCTCCACATACTGAAAGATTTTAAAGAGGCCACTTACAAAATTTTTTTAATTCCCCATTTGATTAAGAATGATTAAAAACCAGTGATTTAAAAAAAAATAATTGGGCCTTGATATCTGTTTTTAAACATACTATGAAAAAGCAGTACTATTTTCTATTTAAAGAAAAACAAAAGATGAAGGAATCCTTTCACATTTTTGTTCATATTAGTAGCTCCTACTGAACCCACAGAATCAGTCTCGGGAGAATGGATGAAATTCCAATGAGCAATGGAGGAGAGAACTTTCCTTTAGTGAGTTTTGTTGCTGCCATGAAATGGTTAATGTTAAAACATTAAAAAGTATTATGTGTTTAATGCTACACAATTGTACTTTATATACATTTCATGTTTTTACTTTCATAGTAATATAAATGATATTATCATTTATTGAGGTGAGAAAGCTAAGATATATTAAGTAACATCCATTTGCCATGTTATAGTTTGTATTAACATATATAGATTTTGACAGAAAATTAATAGAAAAAAATATATGGATTGATGTGTATATATTTGTTCTGGTCCATACATGCTAATATTAATTCATTACGTAGCAATGGTTAATTTTTCGAAGAGCGAATATCTGCCTGAACACTGGTCAGCAATGGATTAAAAGCTTTTCATCTGAGGCTAATATTCCAAAAATGGTTCTAAAATTTGTAGAAATAGTTCAGTTCCTTATCTGTTAGAGAACACTGGAGAATGTCAACATGCACAACTAACGCTGTATGCATTGCACTCTTGTGTGAGTAAGATAGAATGTCAGTGTAACAGACACTTGATTTTTTTTTTTTTTTTGTGGGACCAGGATTCGAACTCACGACCTTGCACTTGCCCAGCAGGCACTTGTGCCTCAGAGCTATCTCCCCAGCCCCAGACACTTGATTTTGACCAGAGTACCTCTGGTTACCACACTCCAATTATAAATTTTATCAAAACAGAACTTCTCTATCACAAATTGTATATATTCAAACCGATAAGGTAATATATGTATAAGGAAAACAGTTGTAGGTACAAAGGTGTCATAGCTCTGTAGCTTAACTCTGTGCCATCCTGGGACATCCTCATCTTTCCCAAACCTCTTAATTCTAAGGTAATTTTAATCATTGACCTGATTTCTACCACTGGAGGTGAGAGTGAATTTTCTGGAACTTCATAAAAATTGAATCATTTCATTTTCATTATTTATTTGTGTGTGTCAAACTGTACAACTTCGAGATTGACTCATTAATATTTTGCAAATCAGTTCTACTTTATGGTTAATAGTTCACTGCAAGCACACCCCTATTATTTTGGTGTTGCTACATTTGTGTTCATGTCTATTTTGTGGCTGCTGTAAATTAGACTCTGATGGAATTTAAGTTATAAATTTTCTAGAGGGAATGCTGTTACATAAATACCTAGGCTAAGGTACTACTATATGGTTTTTAAAATGGTAATCACATTTTATGTTTCTGGTAGCACAGTTTGAAATTATAGCTGCTTCATATTTTGGCTACCCATTGACAAATTCACTGTAATATTTTGCAGAATATTTGTTGTATAGTACATATTCATTTAGGTTTAATTCACAGTTGTTAAAGCCTTATGATGTTAAATAGCTTTTATGTTGATTGTTTCTGAGTGCAAATATTCAGTGAAGTTTTCATGGACTTTGTATTGCCATCATGGAGATTTGGGCGCTTTTTTTTGTGGGGCAGGGTTTGAACTCATAACCTTGCACTTAGCAGGCAGGCACTTGTGCCATGGAGCTATCTCCCCAGCCCTATGGGTGCTTTTTGAAGAACAGAATTTTACTATGGCTTTTTCTTTTGTAGTTTGGAAGTGCAAAAACAAGCTGTTGGCATTCTTTTTATGTTCTTCCTGTGTTATAAAGCATCAGAAAACTGAAAAGAAAGGGAGTAACTGTTCATCTAATAGAACAGGCACAACAGAATAAGCAGTATGGGTATACGACACACTTTAATGAAAGACTGGTTCTTGTGCTTGTGCTATATATCCTATCCCCTTTAAAAACTCTCTCACATTGTATCAAATTTCAACATGAGTTTCAAAGGAGACAAAGGAGGGTTGGCCAAATAGTTTAACAGATTAAAGTGCCTGGAAGCTGGCTCAGGGGCCCAGGGTTTGATCCTGGGCCTGCGTTGTTGACCAGGCCCCTGGGGTGCACTGTAATCCCAGATCTTTGGAGGTTGTAAACAGGCAGATCACTATGAGTCTGATAGAGTAGTGAGACCCTGGGCACCCTGTAGACCCTTCTCTAAAATACAAACATACACACACACACACACACACACACACACGCAAACACACAAGACAAAACACAGGAGACAAATTATATTCAAACCACATCTCACTGTATTTAGTAAATTCTCCAAAATATGAAACACAGTTGGCATCAGAAATATGCCCAAAATTTTATACCTACATACACCACAAATATCGATATAAAACAAATTAATTTCCTTGAATGCTTTCATATGTGAACCTGAGAATTACCACTATCGTTCCTTAGTGAGTCTCTGTTATACGAGGATGAATGACTATAGTCTAAGAAACTTGAAACAATTACATTTATCTATGCAATAGCCATGCAAGCAAAGTAAAAAAAAAAATGGACTGAAGACAAACTGAAGAAAAAATTCCTATAAGCAGAACCCTTTTCTAGAAATAGAGACTGCCACACTGCAGTCCCAAGTTTCTTGTGATCTATGGGAAATACTGAGAACACTGAGCAATTCAGTGTTCATTTCTGAAACATATAAGTATATGGGTTCATTCACATACAGAAACGTACTGGCACCTCATTCCTTCTAGCACCATTTTATTCTCTGAAATTTTGGTTATTATTAATGCATGCATGTAGTATGTAATTATGAACTTCTTCCTGGGAAGCTGGTGCACGTGCAGCTCATATCTTTTGCTTTTTTCGCCCACTTTTGCTCCCCTCTGTATATATCTTGGTTCCTTTCCCTCTTATAAAAAATAAAACCATAAGTCTATCACAATTTAATGTATACCTGTGAAAAAATTGAGAATAACATTTGGCAAAGAAAGCTTTGCATTTCTATTTTACACAGTTTTTATTGTAGAAGTCAGGGTGAAATACATGCCTTCCCTTGCCTCTGTCATGTGCACATGCTGAGAAGGCTTAGTCGTTCCGAGAAATTACATCTTTCAGACCATGAAAAAGATCAGAGAGCCATAGCACACAGGGAAGTAGCAGGTCGTTCTGTTTAATATGCATATCAAGCTGGGAAGGAATGTGAAATACTGGATGTATTTAATGCAAACGTAGAAGTATTGCACAGAACATGAAGGTTTGAAATATCATATATTTGGCTACAGCCTTAGATGGAAAAATTAATCACTATTCTTCCAAGACAATTGCCTCAGTACATTCTCCCGGTAGTAAGAAAAGGAACTGCGCAATATTAAAGTAATCTAGCAAATGCAGGTCAGTCAGAATATTGCTGTTCTAACACGTATAAGGAAGGCAGGAGCAATACATTTGAAAAAGTCCAAGCGATCATTATCCATCCACTAATGAAAGAAACCAAAATGGTGCCAGTAGCAGATTTAAACAAATTTATTTTTTGTGGTGATTAAACTCACTATGGTTACTTATTTACACAAAAAGATTCTACCATCTTAGGTGTAGTTTGATCAGTATATATATATATATATATATATATATATATATATATATATATAAACACATGGGCTTCTCAGCTTATAATGAGATTAGATATTGGTAACCTCATGAGGAAAATTAAAAACCCATAATCTGATGAAGCCCATAATTTAGTCACATCTCTCCAGGATTGGCTGCAACTGTGTGGTTGAAGGGTAGTTAATTTCTTCCCAATGTGTATCACTTTGTTGCCATGTTAAGTGGAAAAACTAGCACGTGAAAACATAATAACTTGGACACTGTCTGCCTATCATGTATGCACACACTATTTACATATGCATACATACTATATAAAGACACTGTATATTCAAATATGTACATATTATAACTTTCGGTTTGCACGCACATGTATATGTGCATATGTGTGAAAACAATGCCTTAAACTCATATTATTATTTATCTTTTAAATACTTTGTTTTCAAAAGCTGGGTGTGGTGGCGCACACCTGTAGTCCCAGCACTTGGGAGTCTGGGACAGGAGGATCGGTGCAAGTTCGACACCAGCCTGGGCTACAAAATTGAGCTCAAGTCCAGCCTGAACTGCATAGCGAGACCCTGTCTCAAAAAGACAAAAGAACAACAACAAAAAAGAAAAGTTTTTCTTTCTTTCTTTCCTTCTTTCTTTCTTTCTTTCCTTCTTTCTTTCTTCATTCCTTTCTTTCTTTCTTTTGTTTGTTCGTTTGTTCACTCATTCTTTCTTTGGTACAGGATCTTGCTATGCAGCTCAGACTTGCAGTGGCCCTCCTAGCCTCCCCAGTCCTGGGATTGTAGGCCTGTTCCTCCACGTCTGGCTTCAGGGGCCTGCTCTATGATGCTTTCCTAGAACACCTTGACATATTAGTAGGAATGATTCTGAACTTATTAGTGGAGGAGGATATGTTTCTAGTGCAAGTGAAAGGACTATCCTTGGAACGCATGACTTTTAGCATTTTTTTCCAAATTATAATAGTTTGTCTATGTATGCCATGTCATTAGAAACTATCTTGAACATGGATATCAAGACATTTATGGATTTATACCCCAGTACCTAGTTTAATAATAGCATCTTTTAAATATCTGCTGAACAATAATTGTACTTAGTACTGTTAGATAGTACTTCATAGCCATACTATATATTTCATAAATATATCAAGTTTCCTGATATATCAATGGGCAAATGACACATCTATGTATCATGCGTCTTTAAAAATAACAGCATACATACACAAAATATAATTCCTTTAATTTCATGGACCACGTTGTAACATTTATTTATTTATTTATTTATTTATTTATTTATTTAATTTTGTGGAACTGGGGATCAATCTCAGAACCTTTCACTTGCCACCAGGTACTTGTGCTCCTCAGCTATCTCGCACCCCCAACATTGAAACCTTTATTTACATTCTATAGACAATCCATGTAGAAATATTTTGGGAAACACTGATGCACATAGCATATCTCAGTCATGAAAAAAATGAGACTTTTTTATATTTCTTAAAGAGAATAAAAAGTAATGCAACAAAACATAAATGATGCAGCATTTCAAGAAACAAAATGATAGAAATTTAACCAAGGTGGTTATATTTCACATTGTTGACTTCATATTATATGTTCAGATTACCACATATAAGCATCCAAACTTGGTCAACAAAATAATATCTTTATAAAAAGTTTAAAAGGAGAACAAAACAAAATTTAAGTATTAACTACTCCTTTCAATAGACCAACAGAAATCAGCAGTATAATTACGCAAATAATCCTGGATATATACATACATATTTATTTTCTACTTCTTTCTTTCCTGACTCCTTTCCCTCTTTCCAGTTGTACCTACACTCTTAGGAGTTTCTTTTTCTGTGTTGATACATGGTGTCAGCTTGAGGAAGCTTAGCTGGATGGGCTCGGCTGGTTCTGGGATGTGGGGACTCCATCCTGCAGGATATGGAGGCTGGGCCCTGGGATGTGATTGGCTCCTCTCTAGGGCCAGAGACCCCCCCCCCCGAGTGACTCAGCTCAAAAAAGTGCATGAAAAGAGTTGAGGAAGATTTGAGCAGAGCGGCCCTGCCCTGGCTGCATCCTGCCTGGCCCAGTCCTGCTCTGCTTCCTTGGAGAAGTCCTCATCTTTGGAGGAGCTTGATCTTCACAGCCACACGACTTTGGAAGAGCTCTATGCCCACTGGCAGAGAATCTGGAGAGGCTTGATGGATGTCACAGCTGTTGCTCTTCCTCTGCTCTTCATTGTTTTCTTCAGCCTTGGAGCCAGTGGAGTACGAACTGAAACCTCCACAAACTGTGAACTAAATAAACCATTCTTTCCTTCATTTTGAGTGTTGGGTATTTGTTCCAGCAACAAGTAACTGTAACTAAGATACTCTGTCACAGTATCTATTATACTTTCAGATTTTATTTATTTTTTCTGATTCTTATACTAAGGAGGGAACACAGTGTTCCCATAGATGAGCCCAATTTTTCCTTTATGGCTATGGTCTGTAGTTGCATCCATTTATCTACAAAAGCTTCAAGTTTCACTTTTTCTGACTGAGCAATACTCCATTGTATGGAAATAAATGTTCTTTTTCCTTCTTTTATTGATGGACATTTGGATTGTTTCCAAGATTAAGATGACAAATTACACTGCTATAAACATGGGTGGGCCTATATTGTTGTGGTATGTTGTTTTCAGTTCTTTTGGAAAAGTACCTAAGAGGGGAGTATCTGCCTTGAATGCAACTTCCAATCCTGGCTTTTGGAGGCAACTACACCCTAATTTGCATAGGGGTTGTAACAGTTTGCACTCCCACCAACAGTATGAAGTAGTGTTTTTTTACTCTCAACGTCTCCAGCATTTGAACTGGGTGGCTTCTTGACGATAACTGTTTTTTGCGGGAATATATGGAATGTCTGTTATTTTAATTTGCATTTCTCTAATGACCAGTCTACTCAGCAATAAACAACGATAAATTTGAGTCTTTTACCAGTAGATAGATATAGAGACCATACTCATTTAAAATAATTATTAACTTTAATGAGAAAGAAATAACAATTGGACAGTTTCACAGCAGGTTAAGAAGACAGTTGCAATAATTAGTATATTGCATATTATTATAGAGACTGTACCCATAAGTAAATAAGAACACAAAAGACTAAATAAAATCTTTTTTTGTTTTAATTTGTCTTTTGGAGACGGGGGTCTCACTGTGCAACTCAGGCTTACCTTTAGCTCACTTTTGTAGCCCAGGCTGGTATCGAACTCCCACCAATGTTCCTGACTCAGCCTCCTTAGTGCTGGGATTACAGGCATGCACCATAACGCCTGGCTAAGACTAAATAAAATCTGAAAGGAAAATACATATTGAGAAAATGGAATGAATATGTTCAAAGGGAAAGAATTACTCAGATGAAAAGCATGCGAGAGGAAGAAGTACATCTATATATGCATGTAGGATGGCTTAGATAATTGTACTGGTGATTTTTTCTGGTCTCTTACAACTTTTTTTCTACTTTTGCATGCATATATTTGGCAACCTAAACAAGTAATTTGAAGAAAGAACTATGCAATAGAAAAAATTGTTGCAAAATTCCTATTATTTTGTTTATTGAAATTCTACATCATTTGTAATCTTCATTGTCACTTTTTGCATTCCTATTAAAAATGAAAAGATCAAAAAAGAGCTGCGGAGATAGCTGCATGACACACATACCTGCCTGGCAAGTATAAGGTTTTCAGTTCGAACCTCAGCACCTCTCTCAAAAAAAAACAAAAATGGCAGGGAAAAGTTTTATTTCTCATTCACAGAGATGCAAAATTTAACACCATCAGGGTGCTAGGAGATTAGTGCCTCCCTGGAAAAAGAAAAGCCCTGAGTTCAATTCCTGATCAAAAGACAAAAGAAAACAACAATGAAAAAACATGAAACATTGGTGCAGAGTATTTCCAAAAGCCCTGCATATGCACTTCTGTGAGAACTTGAGGAAGTTTTCAATATGGTGACCTAGACCTGTGGATTTCCTTGAAATTTAGACACCATAAAAGGACATAGACACCAAAAAGACCTTGCTATTATGGCTTCATTCATGGTATCCTGCCCTGTGTCCTTCAGGGTGTACTTTTATCTTGATTTCTCTTTTATTAAGCCCAAACTCACTCTGGAGAGCCAGTTTCTCTCATTCTTCCCTTTTACTTTTGCAAATAAACATAGCTCCCATCTTAACCACAACAACAACAAAAATGGTACACTTCAAGTGCAGTAAAAGAAACATTTAGGATTTTACATTTTTTCTACACTATAGTAGCTTTTGGATTAAGCTTGTCTTGACCCTCTGTTTGCATTTTCTACAGTGAACATAGTAATTTCAAATTCACTAAATATACCAGAAAGAGAACCAGCTAGGGTACATTGTGCAATCAAATGTCTCTAAAGATGATAGTGACTACGTGAATACAATGAGTTGTGCAATAATATTGGCTGATTTGACACGAAAGCAAAAACAAAAGGAGTTATTTTTTAAAATCTTTTCTCAAAAGATTAAAAGCATATAATGACACAGCAAGGAGCTCTGGAAATCTGTTTCACACAGCTCTCCTAGATCATGTTCTGCTTCTTATCTAGAAAGTTCTCCATGTTAAATGCACAGCTTCACTTAATGGGCTTCCACACTTTTTTTTTTCTTTTTTGTCTCTTTGAGATAGGGTCTCATTCTGCAGTTCAGGCTGGCCTTGAATTTACTTTTAGTATCTCAGGCTGGTCTCAAACTCTCACCAATCCTCCTGCCTCAGCCTCCCAAGTTCTGGGATTACAGATGTGTGCCACCACATCCAGACCACACTCTTGTAAAGGGGTATAAATAGTGTAAGACCGGTTAAGCACTAGGCACAGGGCCACCAAATTACGTACTTTGTGTAAATTCACAGCAGCCTAGGTCTATAGTTAAATGAAATTTTCCTGGTCTGCAAGTAAATAGAGGTTCTGCATCCTGTACTCTGAATAACCACTAGAAGGATAACAATATGCACTGTATTAATTATTGGGGTTGTACTACTAATGTGTTTTGAAACTGTCTGATTATTATTTCTTATTAAAAGTAATAAAAAGGAAAAAGAAATGGTGGAAATAATCTCACTGTAAACACGTAGGCCAACAGGTAATTTTTGTTATTGACAATGGGGGCCATGAAATTTTAAGTTCAGTTGGTCAGAACATAAAATTTCAATCACTTTGGCAAACCTGAGAGTGGTAGATAAGAAAGCCCCCTATTTATATGCTCTCAGTCCTATTTTACACCATATTTCATGCTGAGACCTTGAAGTTGACAAGAAACACAGGAAAAAAAATTATTTTTCATTGTCTTCGAATATGGTCGAAATCAGGCACAATAACAATACTAAATTAGTATTTTTAAAAGTAATAAGTGAAGTTGATAAGTAAATGAACAAATGCTTGATAGAGTATATGACTGCATTGTCTTTTGGAATGTTTAATGAAAACGCAGAAATTATCACATGTACGTTTATAACTAGATAATTCTTTCAATTTAACATTTATATCAAGTAGCAAAGAAGAAAGACCCTAGAGCAAACAAAATTTGATTATTAAAATATTAATTTTGAGGATTCAAATGACAAGTTGTATTACTTTTTTACCTGCATAAAAAGACATACTTACCTAATTTTATGAGAGATTATCAAAAGGAGCAGTGAATGCTTCATTTGTTTCCTTTCCTTTTTTCAATTTTTTGACCTTTTCCTTCTTAATGTCTTATGTGTTTCTATTTTTCTTTCCATTTCAAATCTTTCATGCATATATCTGATAATGTATCTATATATAACTAGTTGGAAGACAACACTATGCATTACAACAAATGCTATGAAAGACATATTATTTTAAGTGAAATTCTGTATCACTTGCATTTTTTCTGTTTTAATACTATTTTATATTCTCTTTTAAAGAACCCAAAAATTAATTTTAAGAAAATTTAAATAATTTTTAAGCTCAGTAATAGAAGCTGAGCATGTGTTCAAACAATGTTAGTGTGTGTCATTGCATTTTATTGTTAAGTTTAGAGGTGCTCCTGAGATACATATAATTTTATGTTTTATAATCTAGGATAAAATTAAAGTTTTAACACATTCAGTATTTTTTAAAAAGGGAAATGACTCAGAATAAGTTTTTAATGTTTGAGGAAATAATAATTCATGTATGGGGAGCTCAAAGCCCAGAAAGACACAAATGAAATACAAGGGACAGACATTTATAGAGTGATATACAACAATAAATGCAAAGTGATTGCTTCAGTTATAACAGTTCTGTACTTGATTTGTGCTTCTGCAATATTTAATTATGAGTGTGTTGAAAACATTTCAATGGTTTTTCTTAAATTCTATTTTTTACATGTAGACATTTATAGAAGATAGTTTAAGGTAGTGCCTTTCTTTTAGAATTCTAACAACTTTGGCCGGGCGTGATGGCTCACGCCTGTAATCCCAGTACTTGGGAGGCTGAGGCAGGAGGATCGGTGCGAGTTTGAGACCAGCCTGGGCTACAAA
>PVJA010050032.1:0-13454 GCA_004027025.1 Myocastor coypus | reverse complement strand
CAATATGCAATATGTCAACTTTCAAAGAAAAGAAGGGGGAAAAGAAAAACAAAAGTAATGTGGATTTAGAAAGGTTAATGTTTAATTGTTTGATCAATCTTATATACCTATATGTATTAATCTAAACTGATCCGATGATGAAAATATGTAATATAACCATTGTTAAATTTAAACAATAAAAGAATTGAAAAAAAAATATGTGTAAGAAAAAATATTTAGAGCTGGGTATGGTAACGCATGTCTGCGATCCTAGCATTCAAGAAGCTAAGGCAGGAAGATCATTGAGAGTTCAAGACTAGCCTAGGCTACAAGTGAGCTTAAGGCCAGCCTGAACAGCATAGTGAGACAAAAGAATTATTATTCAGTATTTTCTTCCTACACCTTAATGGATCCTGCTCCAGATTAGGCTTGGTTCTCAGCTGAATTGCACTGTGTCCCGGGGAATAGTGCACGGTATCCCTACAATACATCACTCTACACTTGCAACTGCCTGAGCTCTCCTAAGTGAGAGAAGACAGCCTCCAGTTGTAGCTGGTGTCTGGACTCTGAGAATGACTGTGGGACTGTCCCCTAAGGGGTAAGAGGGTGTGGTTTGTCCTGGATGGTGGCCACAAACATTTGAGAACTTCTGGGCTGGACAGAAAACCAGCAGCAGATGCTGTGATACAAGCTCACAGAAGAAGCAACGTAAGACAGGAAAAGAGGAACCTGGGCAAATTCAGGCCAAAGGCGATAGGCATTGGAGCAGAGCTTTGAAAGAGGCTGCAATTCAATGGGAGGAAAATGGACCACAGCAGGCTTCACCTTGTGTGAAGTTGGAGGGTGCATAGGGAATTATTTGGGGAGCATTAAGGTGGTGTCTACTAAGGACCTTGTATAAGCACACCTCATGAGACTGGAGGATCACCAGTTGGAGCCTCACCTGGGCAATCTAGCAATTTAAAGAAGTTCATTTCCAAAAGAAATGAAAGAGTTGAAAATGTGGCAAAGTGCAAACTCCCTGGTTTGCTGGGCGTGGTGGCGCACGCCTAGAATCCCAGCACTCGGGAGGCTGAGGCAGGAGGATTGGTGCGAGTTCAAGACCAGCCTGGGCTACAAAAGTGAGCTCAAGGCCAGCCTGAACTGCATAGCGAGACCCTGTCTCAAAAAGACAAAAAAAAAAAAAAAAAAAAACCCTCCCTGGTTCAATCTAGACACACACACACACACACACACACACACACACACACACACAAAACTAAAACTTAGGTCTGAGAAACTGAAGAAACTTACATGCTATGCTATGATGAAAAATTAGACTATCTAGGATGCATTTGGCCATATGTTATAGACAACAGGGAAGGATTGTTTTAAGCAAAAGTACTACATGATTAAATATTTTCCACAGGATTAAGAATACACTCAAGTATAGCTCAAGTTCCATGGCCATAACAAGCTGGAGAGCTTGTTTAAAAGGCAGATAGCTCAGTGGACTAAGTACTTGCTTCCACAGGTGCAGAGACCTGGGATCCCTCCCTGTACCACATACTATGCTAGCCCAGCCCCCCGGCGCACTCAGCCAGCCACTGAGACCAGGCATGGTGGTGCAGGCCTATAATCCCAGCACTGGGCAGGCTGAAAACAGGAGGAACACTATGAGTTGGAGCTGTATAGTGAGACCCTGTAGCAAATATATTTTTTTAAAAATTACAAAACAGATTATAGAGCCCTTCCCCTGCTCCTCAAAACCTGAATTTCTAAGGATGCGGATGAATGGAAATTGGTGTCTCAACAAACTCTCAAGCTAAATATTTTCCTGCACCAATCATGCCACTGCCTCATTCCCAAATGCTTGTGGAATATATTCAAATTTGAGAACATTAAAATTGAGTCCACAACCCCCAGAAACTTCCACACAAGGCCAGAATGGCATCCAGCTCAGGGCCACCAGCTCATCCTGACACCTCTTCCCAGAAAATCTTCCCCAGGGATCAAAGCCAAGAACAATGGCAAAGATGTCACCCTCCTGGGCTTCCCCCAGCCCCCTGCAGACAGACCTGTGGAGGATGTACCCTCTGTTTCCTGAAACCAAATATTCCTCCAGCCCCCCAGATCCAGCTTCAGATGGCGCTTTCTCCTTCATTCTTCTCCATCTCCCCAGCAGGACCTTGGTTCCTTTCCAGCCCTGGGATTTACTTATTACCCTGACTATATGTGAATAGCTTAATTATACTGTGCATGCTGTTGTCTGGTTCCCCATAGCTCTGTGAGCTCCTTCTCTAATGTCTGGGAGTGGATATTTTTTGCTGCTGTGCTCACAGGGTACTGGTGCTATCTTGATGGACTTTACCTCTGGACCATGCCCCAAATAAACTCAAATAAGCTGTCCCATTCTAAAATACTGCAGCCACAAACCAATCAACCACTCTCATAGACAACTTCTCATTTAGCTTGCCAAAGTCTAAATAGTTTACACATGTTTTTTGTCCCCTGACGCACTCCGGACTAGGGATTGAACTCAGGCCCCAAAATAGTTTACACATGTTTTGTGTCCACATGAAAAGAAAGAATTGTAAAACATCTTACCAGGTAACTTGAGATTTCCCTGGGAAGGTGGATGGATATGAACAAAACATATTATGCATATGCATGAAATATCACATTGATACTTAATTTTTATAAAAATAATACACACTAATAAAGATACATTTTAAAAGGTTTCCTTTGTTACTTGCCTAGAATGATACTTTTATTAACATAAAACTATAGCCCTCCCTTTTTATCTTTTTTCTTTTCTTTTTTTTTTTTTGTACAGTTTTTCAACTGAAGATACATTTCTAAGTTTATTTGTCCAGCATACACTTGAAAGCAGCCTGGATCAGAGAACTGCCTAGCGTCTATTCTGGCAATGAACTTGGGCCTTCTGCTGGGACTCAACATAGTAAGTGGAGGTAGTGGAAAAGGCAGTTCTCCGAATGGATGTCTCTGCTATACCCCCACATGGGAGTGGAAGGCGTTGATGACTTGAATGTGCTGGGCCTTTGGCTGCAGCTTAGTGAGTCCATGGCCTGGCCAGAAAGGGCAGGGTGTACACTGATAGCAGAGGTGAGTTGGGGTTGAAAAGAGACATGTGGAAGGCTGGAGGAGCTGGGCCAGATGACAACAGGGAGCAACTGTGAGTGGGTAGCAGGAGATGGGCCCAGAGTGAAGGTGACAAAGGACAGAGTGAGGGGCCCAAGAGGCAACACGTGAGGATGGAGGCTTCAGCCAGATGACTGTGGACGGCACACACACGGGTAAAGGACTCCTGAAGGTCTGCTCAGATTTTCTCAGGGAATACGTCTCCTTAGAGCTTCTGCCAAACCCTGTCTTACCAGAATGATGGCATGCCAGGCAGGCTAGAATTGTTAGATGAAATACAGGATGCTGAGTGAAAGCTGAATTTCAGAGCAACAAATGATTTTTTGGTATGTATGCCAAACATTGCATAGGACATACTATTTTTTTTTAAGTATTTGTTGCTTCTCTGAAATTCAGACTTCACTGGCATCCTGTCATCCTAGATCCATCAAAACCTTTGGAAGCAAAGATAATTTAATTTACTCACCCAAGAAAATGTGTAAGAATCAAGCCCGATAGAAATCTTCCAAAGGGGATGGACTTTGACAGAATGAGAAGGAAGGCAGAGGCAGGTTTTGACGTGAGAAAGCAGGAGACGGAAGAGACTGGAGAGAGAACACCCGGTGAGACGGATGATGCTGATGGAGCCAAGTCCAAATGATGTCGCCCTTACAGGGTGTTGCATTTTGGACAGAGGGAGGCAGTGAGCCCATTCTAAAACTCTGAGCAAAGTGGGCACCTTCCAAAGAGAAAAGGGAGTCAGAAAAATGGATGAGGTCCCACAGAACAGGCCAACTTCAAGTGGAGTGACCCAGTCTTGACCTGGCTTGAAAATCAGGTAGATAGGTACTAGGATGAGCTGGATAGGACCAGGCCCCACAGAGTGCTGCTTGCTGGTTGTTTAATCCTGGGCATTGAGTTATTCACTCAGCCTTCTTGACAGCTTCCTTCTACGATGGAAGTTAAAATCAGAACCTGTCCCATGGCCTCCCTCATGTACATTCATCTATATCATAACCTCTGCATTGTGCTCTTTTTTTAAAAAAAAATTTTAATTTTTTTTTCTTGTTTGAGAACTTTTGTTTGTTTATTTATTTATTTTTATGGCCGGCTCAGCCTGCCCTGAGGGCAGCGCTGGCGCAGCATGTGGTGCCAGGGATCGAACCGCGGTCCCTGCAGCCGCTCAAGCTTTCCTAAGCAGGGGCTTTAGACCACTGAGCCATCCTGCCGGCCCCATTGTGCTCTTTTCTGTTACTGAGTTTTCCATTGTATGTTGGTCTTTTTAATTCACCTGTTGTTGGATATTTAGGTAGTTTTTCATGTTTGATCATTATAAACCTGCTACCAACACGGTATAGTAGTATATTTCTAGTAGATAAATCCCTAAAAATGCAGTTGCTGCATCATATATGGATACATAGAAATTTAGGAGAAGCTGCCGAGCTATTTTCTGAGGTACTTGTAGCTAAACTTGGCATGTTTAGCAGCCTGGAAAGTTCCATTTCCCCTACACCCTTACCAATGCATGGTATTGTTATCATCCTTCTACCCCCTAAAGCACAGGTTTCCTATTCAGACAGACTTCAAATTCTAGTTCAGCCACTCACTAAATCCACCATGATGACTATTTCTTCTGTGCTTGCTTCAGCAGTGCATATACCAACATAATTTTTTATTGCATTGGGTCATTTATATTTACAATAATTTTTATACAGTGGAATTTCATATATTGAGTAAAACCAAAAGCTATGTGCTCCATTTAATTGTTTGGCACACATAATTACACTTACAATATATATATTTTGTCTCGGTTCCTTTTCTAAGGTTGTAATATAAGACTTTTCTGTATTAAAAAAAATTTTTTTAAAAATCACCTGATGGGGCCCACGGGATGGCTCAGTGGTCTAAAGCGCCTGCTTGGGAAAGCTTGGGCGGCTTCAGGGACCACGGTTCGATCCCCGGCACCACATGCTATGCCAGCCCTGCCCTCGGGGCGGGCTGAGCCGGCCATAAAAATGAGTGAATAAACAAACGAAGGTTCTGAAACAAGAAAATAAATAAATAAATAAATAAATAAATAAATTTTTTTAAATCACCTGAAATTGGGTATGGGCTGATGCCAGGGTCTCTCTATAGTCATACCCATGCCTGCATGCCTAGATCCAGGAAAGAGGCAAGGAGCTCTACCCTGCAAGTAAAGCGTCCACACTCACCTGTGACATGGTCACCAAACACTGAAGAATGGGAAAATCATGGGAGTTTGAGTTGCTAGTAAATTTTCCGAGCCACAATTTGAGCATACATAAATTGGAGCCAATGATACCCCATAGGATGAGCATTGAAGGCAATGTGATAAAGTGTGTTCTAAAACTGATTTTTTTTTTTTTTTTTACTTTCACTAGAGGAAAAAAAGAATTGGCCCAGATAGAGATCTTTAAACTAAGCAAATGGCAAATATAAATCCTTCTGACCTTTTCCTGTCCAACTGGAGGTGATGGGTTTCCATAGCAACCAGCATTTGAAGAGGAGGAGTCTGCAGCCCAGTACCCTTATTTGGCACAGGAGAGGGCAAAGGCCTGCGGAAGTTAGCTCAGGTAGAGAAAGACGGAACATCGACCCCTGGAACTTTTGATTTGGCAGGTCTGAGATGAACACCAAAAAGCCACCTATGGGAAAGGCTGAAGGGTTGATTTCCAGGGTGAGGTCCCCAAAGAGAAGAAAGCATGCATAACTGCCATCAGCAAGAGCAGCAAGTGCCTCTATTGCTTGGCATGTATATACTGGCTATTATCAAGCATTTTACAGTCATAACCCTGTAATGAGTACATGACTGTCTACGCTAGGTCATGCTTATTTAAATGTATCTCCATTATACACATGCTCCAAACAGTGGAGTCATATTTTCATGGGTCCATAGCTGCTAGCATTTGAAGCAATCCAAAGTGGCTCCCAACACCACCCATTTTACCAAGCTTCCTGACTAATTCAGGCTTGGAAACTATAGACTGGCAATTTTTAAGGAATGGTCCTCTGAGCAGTAATATTGTTAACACATAGGAAATTACTAGAACTGTAGACTCTAAGATTCTATCCCAATCCCTACTCTTTTATCCAATTTTAGACTGCTAGGATGGAGCCCAGCAATCTGCATTTTTAAAAGCCTTTCAGGCATGAGACAGAGACAGAGACAGAGAGAGACAGACAGACAGAGACAGAAACACAGAGAAAGACAGACAGAGACACAGACACAGAGAAAGACAGAGACAGAGAGACAGAGAGATGGAAAGATGGAGAGATGGAGAGACAGAGAGACAGAGAGACAGAGAGACAGAGAGAAAAAATAGGCCTTATATGCTGGAGAGATAGTTCAGCAGTCTAAGCGCCAACCTGGCAAGTGCAAGGACCCAAGTTGGATACCATACCAGGCATGGTGACATTCCTGTAATTTTAGCCCTGGGGAGGCTGACACAGGACGATTACTGTGAATCCAGGCTGTGTAACAAAACCTTTTACCAAACAAACAAACAAATGATTTTTTTTTTTTAAATTAAAGTCTTCTAGGTGATTCTGTTGGGCACCCAAACTTGTGGAGCACTACCTGGAGCAAACATGGAGTACAACAATGAACCCTTACAGACCTTTCAATGAGGGAGGCGCTGGGATGCACAGGTCAGAGCAGCAGCTATAGGAAGGGAGCAGAGGTCAAAGAGAAACAGGACTGTTGCCAGGTGCAACCTAGATGGGACTAGTAACACACAGGATGGTAACAGATCCAAAGAGAGAACAGCTGGGCCTCCTCTTCCCTACTCTTGCTTATTTAGGACAACAGGTGATTGGTTTATGTCCTGTGAGAATCTCCTGGCCGTGTTGATCTTTTATTCTTAATTTCAGTATGGTTTGTACATTGGAAAAGCTGCCAATCCCAGTGTACAAAACACCAAATAGTTCTTTAAAATGTATCAGTCAGGTGTGGTGGTGCCTGCCCATCACCCCAGCATTCTGGGAGGCAGAGGCACGAGGATGGCAAGTTCAAATATAGCCTGGGAAACAGAGAGAGTGCCTCTGTCAAAAGAAACTAAAATAAGAAAGGTTGGTATGTGTGGCCCTCAGTTCAATCCCCAGGATCAGGAGGGGAAAAGTTGTATTAGTCTGTGATAACAACCAAGTTTTAACAATGAGTACGAAAAAAGGATTAGCAGGAAAGACACCACATCAGAGATGAAAGGGAGAGGGGTAAATGTCAAATCACATTATGTAGGTGGCTACCCTCCTTCCAGCACGCTCCGGAGGAAAAATGTCAGGGGTCAGGTGCAGGAAGCAGAAAGTATCGCCATTGACTCAGCTGAGGAAGAGTTGGGCTGAGTTTCCCCTGAGATGCTAAACTATAGGCCAAGATTACAAGCTTTTTAAAAACTCTACTTGCCAAACCTTTCACCTAGAAATGTACATCACCTGTGTGCTTATTCAGGGTGCTGAGATAGTGTGTGTCAACAACACTTGTCCCATTTCCCTTGACCCAGTATTTCCCATTATTATTAGACACAGAGTCTTCCTAACACACTCAGACACATCCTAGAGAGCAGAGAATGTCAGGCTGAGACATGACAGAGGTCTGCACAGGTCATGTCGGGAACTTCTGGGCCCTCATCCCACTGGGTGCGCCGACCTCTGGCTACCCAAATGAACTTGGTCAACCTTAATACTTAAACCCAATTCTTTCTTGGATAGGAAGTCTAAAATCAATCTCCACTCTGTGCAACCTGTAGCTAATATCAGGCTCTGTTCTTTGTATTCTTGGTCTCTGACCTGGACACACCCCCCCCCTTTTTTTTTTTTTTTTCTCAACACTATTGTGAGACATGGTTCCCTGACAAATTTTCCTCCAGAATTCTGGCCCTCACTTCTTAAAACTTAGACCCCAGAGGTGACTAGCCTCTTCCCCATCTTCTCAGACTTGGCGCTAGATGCCTGGTTAGCACACCTGCACCTACTGCTGGGTTCCAGGATCTGTTCCTTTCCTATCCCTTCCCATGTAGAATCATCCCGCCCCACTCCTGGGTGTACCATCTACTGTCTTCACTTGGACACCAACCTAGCCCTGAGCACTTGGTTGAGTAATTTTCGGATGTTTTCTAAAGGCTTGTGTTTTTATGGGTTTGCTGGCAATAAATCTTTCAGGGCTTAGACAGTCCTAGTGGATGGTGGCACTGTGTCTAAGAAGGTGATCAGTGCAGTGTGTCCACTACAGTCTAAAGAACATCAGCACTGCGACTACCTACATACAGGACTACATCTGTGACTGCGGGTGGGCAAGTCCCTAACCTTTCTGAGCCTCTGTTTCCCAGCCGTCTACAAAGTCAGAATAATAATGCCAGTCCTGGCTGTCTTAAAAGGCTTGGGAAGACTAAGATGAAACAAAGTAGAATGGGTTCTTTGAAACTGCACATTGCTATAACAATGAAAGACACTTATTATCAGAACTTTATGACTTGGTATGTTTTGGGCCACATCAAAGGTTCAGGACAGAGGCTTTATTTAGAAACACAAATAAATGTCTTTCAAAGGCTTACTCTACAAAGGCTACAAAAAGTTATGAAGTGGCAGCGACATCCTCGGCCAACCTTCATCTAGCCCATCAAGTTGGGTGAAGTCACTATTCAGGATGCTGATTTGGCAGCAAGGGAAGTCTGAGATTTTTCTCTGGCCATGTAGAGCATGTTGCCCAGGTAGGAGTCTACCCTCTGCCCAGAACAGGCCTTCCCATCAAAATACAAGCAAGGGAGGAAAGCAGAGTATGCACGGGAGCCAGACTTCTTAGAGGTGTCACAACCGCAGATAGCAGCGTCACACCCTGTCACTTACTGTGAGACCCCAGACATAGGCCTTCACTTTTCTGGCGCATAATTATAGTTCTTTCAAATAGAACTCACGGTGTCTACACTTTAGGTTGATACGACAGCATAATAAAAGCTACTCAAGCACTACTACAAGTCGCGGTGCTAGAGGTAACAGCATGGGTACTAGTGGCAGAAAGACTGTGATGGAAGAGGTAGGAGCAGCTGTGGTAGCAAAGAGCGGGTAGAGGCGGCAATGCTGGTAGTGTATGGCTGGGGTTGGAATACAGAGATTAGTTAGACCTGTCCAGAAGCATGAGAATAGGACAGGATAAACTCCTTGAACCTTAAAGATCCTAGAAAGCAGACTATGGCCTCACATGTCCATGCAGTCCTACTGGGCTTAGGGAGGCTTTGGCCACCAGGGGTACTCAGTGAAGAGAGCATGGTGTGATTCTCTGTTGCACAAAGTTCTAGTCATCAGGAAGGGAGGATGTAAATCCTGCCCAGTCCTGGGTTCCTAGGCCACAGAGCTCAGCAGGCTGCAGACAAGGTGGCAAACCTCAATTTTTGGGTTCCAAATGACAATCTCCCACCACTGGTAAAGCAGCCATCAGCTTTCCTAATAACCTTGAGAGGTGACTTTCATGTGGGATTTCAACAAGATTCTTGGGAAAGTAATATGCATGTTAGAATCCAAACATCACTGATATCGTGTCTGGGTTAGAAGTCCTTCAGTCCCTGGTGCAATTTGTCCCCAAAGTCAATTGAATCTTCCTTCCTGTTCTCTCAGCAGATATTTACTAGACACCTCCCTCGTACGGTGGCATTGATGCATAACTAACATCAACACAGTCCTGGTTCTCAAAGGACTCACAGTGACAGCTTCATAAAGAGCCACAGCCATAGCTAGTTTTCTAAAGCAAACACTTTGCTGGCTGCACTCCAGACATTCATGGTGATAGCTTCTCCTAAAGACCCTTCACCTTGTTTTTGAGTAGCCGAGTCCAGTGAGTCACTTTGAGTGCTAGAATGAGATAAAGCTGGGTTCACCCTTGGCCTACAGCAGGGGCCTACTGTGTGTAGAGTGGAACTGCTCATTTTCCAGCTGCCTTCCTCTCATGCCCTCCTGCCTTCTCTCTTCACCTTCCCTCCCCACACCCCCAAAAGTGTCTTACCCTGAAAGGAGACCTCCTTTGTTCTTTCCCACCATTTCCTTTCCTCCATTTCTTCCCAAAATCTGCATGTGCATTTTACCAATTGGTGTAGCAGCACCTACTGGGACCCAAAGGCTCTCAGGAGTTTCTATTTAAGCCAGGGCAACAGGCACATCACACACTGTTTACACACAGGACTTAGAAGCAACCACAATATTATGACCTTGACTCTCTCTCTCTCTCTCTTTTCAATACTTTTCAGCTCAAATGCATAGTTAGGGCAAGCCAAGCCTCCCCCCACAGGCGCCAGGACGCTGGGAGACCTCCAGCTGCTCTGCCCTGAGAAGATTAAATACAGCTGCAATCCTCTGTTGTGCCAGGCAGCCTTGCAGCTGGATTGCATTTTGAAGGTCAAGAGCCCTTCCCTTCCTCCGGCAGATTTTGCTTATGGTGATATACACAGCTTAAACACTAGTGGAGAAAGGAATACAGAATAAGAAGCTCTGTTTAAAGCAGCATAATCCAAATTCATACCCTGGTTATGCGGCAGGAATCTTAGAAATGTATTCCTACAGAGGGGAATGTACCATGGTGTTGTCCCAAACTGATGGCACAGAGGAGAAAGCCTGCCAGAATGTCCAAGCTCATACCCCACACTGGTCTCCCTGATGTGAAACCAGAGCCAGACTCTGTCCACGATCAGTGTTGTGAGGCCAGATCCCAGCCCTTCCTGTAATTGCAGTGGATATCCAAAGCCCAGACTCCATGCCCAGAGGACTGAACTTGATCTCTAGGATAGAATATCTGACATAGACTCTCACTAATAGGAAAGAAAGAAAATTGCCTCTAGCTCTCCAAGTGAAAGAAATTGACCTGGATGCTCTGCTTCCAAGCCAGTGTCTACAACCAAACTGACACAGAGGGACTTGTGTATGTTCCCCCTCAACACATCTGGGTTTTCTAACTAGTCAGGGACTGCAGCCTCAATAATCATGCAGCCTAGGGTAGGAGCAGGGAGAAAAACAAGGGACCCATGCTGATTTCCAGCTGTCTCTATGACGCAGGGTACTTCGCCTTTTACTCACCTCACCAAATTAATCATCACGAGTATGACAAAGCCCCTTTTAGAGATAAGAAAACGAGCTCAGCAGAGCCAAGAGACAGTCCCATGAACCACCTAAATGCACAGAGCGAGCCAGGATTCAGAAATGTTTTCTTTCATAACCTGATGTGTTCAGGAGGCCAACAAAGCTTCACAGTAGAGCAGGTAGGGGCGAGGTCAAAGATGTAGAAGGTAGGTTATAATTAAAGTTGGGAAAACCTGTGACATCCTTGGAAACTCTGAGAATTCACCCCACGTTTTTGCTGGCAGTAGAACTGAGCTCAGCTGTTGACACCTGCCTCCTACAGGCCTGAACGCCTTTCATGGTCCAGAGCCAATCCCAGGCTGCGAGGTGTGCAGCCAGGCCTGGGTGTTGGACTTGCCCTTCCAGCCCCACGTTGGTTGTAACAGGCACCCATGCTCTACCACCCTAGTTACTGGGAAGTGTTTTCTCTAGGCCTGGAGCCTGTGTGGCTGTCCCTGATACACAGCCTGGCACTCCCTCACCTAGCTTCCTCTCTGATGGACTTCCAGGTGGCTGCCCTCCGCCTAAAACCTTGCTTCCCATTAACACCAAGGGAAGGCCTATCCATGGGCCACAGCTGGGCTTGACATAATGCTTGCTTGGGAAATTCTTTCCTTGTCCAGTTCCGCAAATGAGTTCCCTCTTCCATCCAGCACTGGGCCTTCCTGACCAGGCAGCTGCCTGAACCACCCCTTCCTCCCAGCTTCCCTGCCTTTTAATCCTATGTGTGACCTCAGCCTCACCTTGGCTGCCAGGATGCCTTCCAGACCAGCCTAACTGGGCCATGCCTACTCCCATGTGCAGACCCCTGTGACCGAGACATCATGGATGCAGAGGACAAATGGATTATTTAACATGAGTGTGCAAACCAGACATGTAGAATAGAGCTTTCCATGACTTGTGGTAAAAATTGAGTTATGGAATTTAATCACAGCACTGGGATGATTCATGGTTTCTAACCAATAACTTTTCATTAAATACTTTCTAACCAATAATTTTTCATAAAACGACTTACAGACTCTGATGGATATGCCCAACTCAGGCATCTCCTACCACGTACCTTACTGATATCACATGCATCTTCCTGTTACCAGCCTAGCTATAATGAAAAAGACGAAAGCCCAACCAAGTGCTCAGTACCCTAGGCATTGGATCCCACTGCACCACACTGGAGGGACATGAGAAGTGCTGGAGGGACAATGCTCAGCACAGTGTGAGCTACGTATGCAGAAGGCAAATTATTCACTGACGACATAATGCACACCAGTCAGCTGTGAAGGGCTTTGCTTAATAACAGGGCAGCAATCAATACCTCACTGACAGCCAGCAGCCTGGAATCTTTACCTCAAGAGCATGAGAGAAAGCGAGCCAGGAGACTGGGCTCTGCTCTGGCCTAGGCTGCAGGTTGGGCACTGGTGGCTTCACTGGGCCTTTCTGTCCAGGCAGCTGCTCGGACCACCGCCTCCCCCAAATTCCCTCCAGTCTCCTTACCTACATCTCTTGCTTTCCATGGCTCCTCCTTCTGAATGAGATATCCCTTTCCAGGAAGCAGAGTTCCTTGGAAGGATGCCTCATCAGCCCTCCAAGACAGCAGGTCAGACAAACTGGGACACAGCTCACCAACCTTCGCACCAGCCTCCTCGGAGCCCTCATGGCAGCTCCGATTTCTCTCCTTTCTACTTCTCCTGGGTTCCTCCTGTAGCAGCATGCCTCAGAATCACCTGGGGACCTTGTTAAAGAACAGATTACTGTGATCCATCTAGTTTGATAGGGCTGGAGTCCGCCTGAGAATCTGCATAGCTAACAAGTCCCAGGTACTTCCAATACTGCCATGCAAGGAGAACACCAAACAAGAACGTGCCAATGGGACATACACCTATAATCCATGCAGAAATTCTCAGCACTTTGACATCCTACAGAGCCTGACTCTCATGAACCCAAGTAGGAAAAAGGCAGAAAAATACACAGACAGCCCAATTCTCTGATCCAGTATACTACAGCCTGAGCAGAGATCTGACTGACTGTACTGTTGTCCTTGTGTTGGGACAATCGATACTCGATGGCACTTTAATTGCACCCTGTCTGGGATGAGCTCCAAGAGAAGTTTCTCCCTGAAATCCATGCCCCAGCAAAGGCCAGATTCTTGGGTTCCTATACTTACAAGGTGACTGATGAGTGCCCAGCAGCCCATCTGCAGGAGGCATTCCCTGAGGTTCTTACTGGGCCTCACCAAGAAC
>PVJA010050031.1:0-13472 GCA_004027025.1 Myocastor coypus | reverse complement strand
GTTGCCTATCTGCTTGCAAGAATGCTGCTGACCAACCTCCCAGCCCCTGCAGGCTCTGCTTTCATTCTGGGGTTGAAAAAAGAATCAGGGGCTGGGGAGATAGCTCCGAGGCACAAGTGCCTGCTGGGCAAGTGCAAGGTCGTGAGTTCAAACCCTGGTCCCACAAAAAAAAAAAAAAAAAAAAAAAAAAAAAAAAAAATCAGACACCAAGAGTTGTGATTCTTCCAAAATTTGTTCAATACTTTTAAACAGCAAATCAGTTAAAGACTATACCTTAAAAGAAAAAAAATTTAAACATTTTACATTAAATGGAAATGGAAATACAGCTTATCAAATTCATGGGATTGAATGAGAACAGTGCTTAAGATGTTGAATGTACGTACCAGGAAAGAAAAAAGTTCTAAAGCAACTAATCTAAGCTGGAAAAAGAGAAATTTTTCCAGCTTAGATTAGTAGAAATTAGTACTTAGATTCCAGCTTAGATTAGTAGAAAACAGAGGAAAATAAATAATAAAAATCAATGACATGAAAATAAGTAGTCTACAAAATAAGAATCTAGTTCCTTTGAAAGAACATTAAAAAAAAAAAAAAAAAAAAAACCCTCCCACTAGGCTAAGAAAAAAAAGAGATGGGCCAGTGGCCAGATAGCTCAGTGGATTAAAGCACCTGCTTAAGCAGATGCAGGGGTTAGGGGTGTGATCCCCCAGCCTGCCATGCTGGCCCCATCCCTAGCACACGCTGAGATGGCAATTAAGACTGAGCGTGGTGGTGCACACTTGTAATCCCAGCGCTTGGGAGGGTGAAAACAGGAAGGATCACTACAAGTCCAATCTGTGTAGTGAGATCCTGTAGACCGGTACTTAATACATTTTTTAAAAAGAAAGAAAAGATACAAATCACCCTCTTTTTGCCGCATCTCCCACAACAATGAAGACCATTCGTAGCAATCAGACTGTCAACATGCCAGAAAATGTCGACATCCCTCTGAAAGGAGGCACAGTTATTGTGAAGGGTCCCAGAGGAACCCTGTGGAGGGACTTCAACCACATCGATGTGGTACTCAGTCTACTTGGGAAGAAAAAGGAGGGGCTCTGGGTTGCCAAATGGTGGGGAAACAGAACGGATCGGCGACTGTCCACACGATCTGTAGCCATGTACAGAACATGACCAAGGGGTCACACTGGGCTTCCATTAAAAGGTGAGGTCTGTGTGCCCTCACTTTCTTATCAATGTCATTATTCAGGAGAATGGGTCTGATGTAAAAATTCAGAATTTCTTGGGTGACAAATATATTTGCCAAGTTCGTAGGAGAGCAGGTATTGCTTGCTCAGTATCTCAAGCCCGGAAAGATGAGCTCATCCTTGAAGGAAATGACAATGGGCTTGTTTCAAATTCAGCTGCTTTCATTCAGCAAGCCACAACAGGCAAAATCAAGGACATTAGAAAATTTTTGGATGGCATCTATGTTTCTAAAAAGGGAACAGTTCAGTAGCCAGATGAGTAAGATCTAAGAGTTACCCAGCCATAGAAACAAGTTTCTGGATTGTAAAGCCAATCTGTGATATTTTAATGAGACAATAAAAGATCTTTAATAAATAGAAAAAGAAAGATACAAATCACCAATACCAGCAATAAAAGAAGAACCGTTGCTATAGATTCCACAAACACGGAAAGCATAATGAAAGTGTTACAGATACCATCTCCAGCAAGTGACTACCCAACCCTATCTTCAGTTGTGAACCAGTATTTCCTGCTTCTACATGGGGTCTATGACACATTTTAAAAAGTGTGGCACCCACAGTTTAGCATCCTATGGCAAGCGTGACCCCAACTCCACAGATCAGAGGATGCCACCTGCCTTGTGCTGGCTCTGCGCTTCTGGCAGTGCAGAAGCATGGTGTTCTCCTCTCCGAGGGTTTCATCGTGCATGCCACCTGCTAATCTGTATGTCTCTCATCCTGCGGTTCTGGAGTCAGCTGTTCTTGGGTCAGGTGCTATGTGTCTAGGTGGCAGATGTTTCCCCTTTGTTCTTTTTCACCCTGCTAGATTCAGCCTATCACGTCAGCCTGGTAGAGTGTCTAAGTTCCAATTATGTCACTCCTCTCTCCATAAGGCCTAAGCCAGTGTCCCAAGCGCCCAGCCCTCACTCCATTTTACTGCTTTAAGGGAATGTTTACTAATACGTGCTTGTGTCCATGATGATCACACTCATCAGGGGGATTTGTGCCTGCGCATAGCAGAGCGTAACTCCTTCCCATTTCCCTACCCTCAGTCCTACTTCTCCTCCCCACTTACAGAAGTTGTTTCCCTCTTTGCCTCCAATTCTACCACTCTTACTCTCTCAAATTCCTCTAGCACCTCTGCTTTCAAGCTGCAGAGTTGAAAGAGCCCTTTCTACAAATGACCCCAAGTGCTTCATCTCAGTTTATAAAGCAGGCACAGAAGTGAACAGAACAGGTGTGCATGCCTGTGTGCATCAGCGCATGCATGCCCTGTGTGCAGGCACACATGCTTGTGAGTGCACTGGATGTGTGGCATTGTGTACGTAGAGGTGTGGGGTTGTCAGTGTGCTTGGCTGGGGACAACGCACAGCCTTACCACCTTTTCCCAACTTTATCTGCTATGGGCTGCAGCCCTTGGGAAGCCTGGCCCCTCCTGTGGACAACAGGGTCACAGAGAAGGAGAAGAAGCCACCCACAGCCACCACCAAGGGAAGAGGAAAGGGGAAAGGCAAGAAGAAAGGGAAGGTGAAAGAGGAAGTGGAGGAAGAGACTGATCCTCGGAAGCTTGAGCTGCTCAACTGGGTATGAGAACAGCCCTTGCTCTTGGCTCCCGAGGTCCTGGAGACCACAAGTTCAATTGCTCTCCTGTGGGGGAAGGAGTGGCCCTTACTGCCTTTGGATCAGCTCCGCCAGGGCTCCAAGGTCCAGGAAGAAGGGATGGAAGATGGGCAGGGTAGCACCAGTATTCCAAATGGCCAGGGCCATTGGCTACAGAGCAGCCATAGCTTATCAAAAGCACTACATGTCTGCACTCGTGGAGGGAAGGTGCCACTTACAGAGGAGGTCCTGGTCATCTTGCCTACCAGTGGCTCTCTGCCTTTCTGACATGCAGATGCTTGACACAAGAAAGCATGGGAAACAGCCCAGTTATTACCATGTAATTTGCAGCTGAGCAGCGAATCTTTTTGAGGGTAGAGCCTGAGATTGGGTGAGGGAAACAGCAGCCGTGAGGCTGGGGCCACATGTATGTGTGTGGTGACTCACTCTGCTGCCAGGACACAGACAGAGCCCTTCAGTGACATCTTGCCATTGTCCCTGCACTTACCTCTATGGTACACTGGGGCCTATGGTATGACCACTGTCCCACTATGGCTGCAGAGTGATTCTCACCTGGAGGAATAAAGGAGAGAGAAAATGGACAGGGCAACACCAGGATGGCTGGTTTTCAGTCTTCTTCAATTTATTCTAACAAGGAGAAAATCCTTACAAACTTTGGTAGAGCATGCAGGTGCCAAAGCTAGAGAGCCTGGAAGACCCCAGGTGTCAGCTCAGTGCTGGAGCAGTTTCCATGAGGTGTTGCATTTAGGGTTGGGGGGAAGGGAGATAAAGAACCACATTCAGAGCAGTCTGGCAGCTGGGTGTCACAGTGTTCTTTTCATGACAGTTCCAACAGCCTCCCTGTGAGAGGCCGCTCATGGCGCCTCTTCCCCGGATCCCTACAGGTGAATGCTCTGGAGCAAGCAATGCTGGACGCTTTAGTCTTAGATCGAGTGGACTTTGTGAAGCTCCTGATTGAAAATGGCGTGAACATGCAGCACTTTCTCACCATCCCGAGGCTAGAGGAGCTTTATAACACAGTGAGCGCTCAGAAGGGGGGAGGGGCTGCTGAATGTTCTTGTCACTGACGAAGCTGATGCATGAGTGTGCCCAGCTGGGCGTGGAAATTCTGGGCACCGTTTCAGCTAGGAGGTTTGTATTTAAGGGCAGGCAGCTATTTCTTACTTGCTGATGTGGTCATGTGCCTATCAATTATCACCACGCCTAGCCAGTCCCCTCTGGAGCCGAACAGATGCTTCTCATCTTACAATTGCCTTGCATTCCAATAAACACATCATCAATTAAACATAACACACCTAGGGCTGGCGAGATAGCTCAGCAGACTAAGCACTTGCTTCTGCAAGCTCAGGGATGGGGTTCAATTCCCAATACTGTATGCTGTGCCAGCCCCACCCCCAGGCATGCTGAGCTGGGGACAGAGTCCAAGGGTGGTAGCACAGGCCTGTAATCCCAGCGCTGGGGAGCCTGAAAACAGGAGGATCACTATGAGTCTGTACCAAATCCGTTTTAAAAATATCCTTGAAAATACACTGCACACACCTATGCTACTGAACATAGAGCCCCATGGATCTCTGTCCCTGTGGTTTTGGGGCTGAGGGGGACTGCCACTGCCCAGCACTGACAGACAGGATTGAACTGTGTGTCACTAGCCCTGGGGACAAGGTCAAAATTCAAATAGTTTCTGCTTGTTACTTTTGCACCATCATAAAATTTAAACATTTTAAATCGAATCATCCTAAGGCAGGAATTGTCTGTATTCATTCCTAGCTGCCTACAGAGAGTCAACTTCCTGTCATTAAAAAATGGAAAAGTTACTGGGGCCGATTAGTCATTTTTTTCCTTGAGACTGTCACATATTTATGAGGCTTTAGCAGAAAATGTAGAATTCTGTTTGAGTAGCAAGAAGCTCTCCTGTATTAGAATGGAAACTTTTGAATGAATGAATGAAAGAAATGACTTTGTCTTCCATTACTATGACAGAGATCTTGAGAGTGTGTTACCTTTCCTGTTCTAGGCAGTGAAGTGGCTGCTTGCTAAAGCATGATGACTCTTGAAGACTATACCATATGCTCTAAGACTTTCTTTAAAACAATTGAATGGAAAATACCTCACATAGTTCTAATGTTGGGTGTGGTTCTCCACCACAGCCGGGCTGTTTCATAAAAGAAGCTGACAGTGAGTCACAGTCCAGCTCTCAGGATTCACTCACTCCGTACCGTAGGGCAGGGTGTTCCTCCACAAGTTGAGAGAAAAACCCACTTGATACAGCTGCACACTTCTCTTCCAGAGACTGGGGCCCCCCAACACTCTGCATCTGCTGGTGCGGGATGTGAAGAAGGTGAGTCCAGCTGTGCTGAGCACCAGCCTTGCCTGTAGAATCTTCCTTGGAAATGGTTCTTCAGAGCAACTTTTTTTTATTTTTCAAAGTGTATGATCTTAGTATTTTATGAGGCATAAGCAGTCAGGAATTCCACCCTTCATGAAAAAGAGTTTATTAAAAACTAAAAAAGATCTTCTGTAAGTTGTATGTGTATCCCCTCAGGGTAGAACATGCAAAAAGATGCTGTGATGGCCAGCTGGCACTATGACAAAGCTCGGGGTGGATCCACCTCTGTGGAACCATGGCCACGTTAGCCAGGGTCACCTCCCTTCCCTGTTTACCTAAGTGATCTCACTCATGCACTGTGCTTTTCCAGCAAGTACCCTGGGAAGATCCTTGATGACCCTTTTGTCCTGCGGATTGCAACACTTGTTCTCAGACAGCCCTATCCCTTATTTTCGAAGAAACGGTCTTGCTAAGTAGTTCAGACTGACCTTGAACTCACTATGTAGCTCAGGTGGGTCTCAAACTTACAGTGATCCTCCTGCCTCAATCTCCTAGGTGCTGGGATTACACGTGGGCATCATCACACCCAGCTTGTTCTCTCATTATCAAGTGACAGATGCTTGATTAACTTTCTACTGCTACCAACACTGCATTTGCGGTCGCTGTCCCTGGAGATCCTGCACAGGTGTTGCTTTCTTGTGGCATTTCTTGTGTCCCCTCTGAGACCTTTCACATAAGGACTCTGGTCTTCCTCTCCCACAGAACCCAGCTACAAGACAGACTAGGGACTGCCAATTTTCCAAAGCAATAGCCACCCTAGCTCAGGTCCAACCATTTCTCTCCAGAGTGGCTTCCATAAGTCCCTCTGGCCCCAAGACCTATGCCTCCCACTGTTCTCTGCTTGATATCTTCCAAAGTCTCCCCATGGCCCACAGCATGGAGTTCAAGCTTGTGCCAAGCACCATGCACCAGCTGGGCCTGCCTATGGCCCTCCCTCTTTCTTCTCAAATCCTCATCAGGCTATGTCCTGACAGCACCTGAGCACTGGTGTCCAGGAGCCCAGGTTCTGCCCTTACCCACACTGGCAGTACCCTTCCTCTTCCTCCCACCATCCCTATGCCACCCACTGTGCTTTGAGTGTCTCCTCCTGGAATTTCATTGTCCCGCTCCCAGTGGTCTATCCAGACAGGGCTGGGGCCATTCCTCCTGCCTCTTTCATGTGCCACTGTATCAGGGCTGCTGACATCCATATCCTCAGGGCCAGACTGTCGCTCTCTGTTGCTGCTAAGAACCCCCAAATATGCTCAAGGATTACAACAGGGGCAGAGTGAACACATAGTGCATGAGTGAAGGATTTAGTTGGTGTGGCTGGTCTCCTGGTGAGGGGAGGTGGTTTGGGATGGGTAATTCCTATGCAGTAGAGCACTAGGAAAGTAACCAATCAATACACAGTAGAAAATTCTGACAAACAGCTGGTGGTCTTTGTGCCCCCTCCCCACATGGGGCCTGTTGGGCTGGGTCCCTAGAAATACATGGAGTAGCTCTCTTACCATTGTTCCTTATCTCCTGCTGACTCTTTTTCAACAGACGCTTTCCATGTTGATGCTAAACTGCCCTTTCCACTACTCCGAGACACACTCAGGGGTGTGTGGTGTTCGCGTTCTTGTGGAAGAGCTAGGCAGAGTAAGCTCTGTGGAAAGCCACTGCGCACTGCAGCAGCCTTTACTAGAAGAGCCCCAGCAGAAGATCCTGTCCTCCTTTGTCTTCCCTGAGGTCCTCCATCTGCAGGAAATCTACAGACCTCTGAGGCTGGGTTGTCCCCTAAAAGCAGTTACCAGAGGACCCGCCCAACTCAAACTAATTCACTCCAATGCCAGCTGTGTTTTAGGTCTCTTACATTCCCACAACGCACAGTCCAATCTGTCAAGCCATGAACATGGAAGCCATTGACCCTAGAGCAGGTTTCTAATTCTTTCTTCCCCTTAGAAAAAAATTAACCCAATTTCTAGAACATGGCTCAAACCTCCATCACGTGGTACCAGGCTGGACACTGTACTGCTTAATCCCCTCGCTTGGTTGTATGCTCTTCAAAGCTGGGCTGGGATGATCCCCTATGCCCAGGTATGTGATGACACGCACACCATAGGTACATTCTTAGAGGGCCTGAGACAAACTTCTTTTCTTCCAGAGCAACCTTCCACCTGATTACCACATCAGCCTCATAGATATAGGGCTCGTGCTGGAATACCTCATGGGAGGAGCCTACCGCTGCAACTATACCCGGAAAAGCTTTCGGACCCTTTATAACAACTTGTTTGGACCTAAGAGGGTAGTGCTGAGTGCATGTTCAGTGTTCTGTGTCTCTATGTAGTGCTTCCCAGTAATTCAGCCTGCTCAAGGCCAACCTCTGTACCCTGTACCTGAGTGTACCTGCGCTGCCTTCTCCCAACTTGAGGCCTCCCCAGCCCTACAGATGCCCCTTTCCATACCACTTATCCTCCATTCCTACCTGACACTGGCAGCTCCAGGTTTCATGCATGCATCGCTCTCCTTCCATCCCAGTACGCTCCCTGGACGCTGGCTCTGCTCCCTCCAGGCCATCCTTTTACCCTCTGCTGTAGCTGCCTTTGTCTTTCAAAGCAGGCTTCAGTGCCCATGTTTCAGCCAAACTCATTAGCACAGCAACCAATGCTCTCCACCGGCTGTCCCTGCCCTGCTACGGTAGACTGTGTATTGCCACCAATACCACACTGCATTCCTGTGCCTTTCAGGACCCCTCCCTAGCCATGCTTTCAAGATCCTGCTCTTGAGGGAGCCCAGCACAAATGTCAGATTGGTCCTGACTCCTTCCCCTCCTCTGTTGCGATTGTCTTTAAGGAACTGCTATGGTTCTACTTGCAGAGAGGGTCATCTGTCCAGGCATCATTCTCTTTAAATGACTTCAGCTGACAGAGTAGTTCCCATAGTGAAACATTTTTCTCTCTTGGATATTGTCATTTAATAGTGACACAAGGCACTTTTTAATCAATATATCTATAATTAACAATCATACTAATGTACTACTCACATTATCACTAGTAAGTTATTTGAGTGACTTAATTTTCTTTTCCTCTTTCTTTTGCAGCCCAAAGCTCTTAAACTTCTAGGAATGGAAGTAAGTAGAACTTGTCTTCAATGGTTTTATAATACCTTGGTCAAATATATGTAAATTCTTCGATTAACACAAAATGAGCAAATTGCTTTCCACAAATAAATCTACTACACGACTCCCTAAAACCTACTTACTACTTAGATGATTTAGCCAAAGTATATAAAGGGGCCATATATATTTAAAAGGATAAAAGATATCAAATTAATTTGATAAAGTTAGCAAACTGTAGTTATAAAAGATTAAGCAATAGCAAAAAATCCCCAGAACATAATGCCATTTACATGTTCAAACATCATGAATAATACTCAAAGAAATTCAATAGAATATTTTAAGGTCCTAACTAAGTAATTAAAGTTTTTCAAGAATTGGGCTTGCCAGATAGGGCAGCAGACTAAAGCACCTGCTTAGGCAGAGCTCAGTGGCCAGGGTTTGATCTCTGGCATGCTGAGCCAGCCCCATTCCTGGGGCATGCTGAGATGGTGACTGAGACTGGGTGTTGTAGTGCACGCCTATAGTCCCAGCACTTGGGGGGCTGAAAACAGGAGAATCACTACAAGTCCAATCTACACAGTGAGACTCTGCAGACCCTATAGACCCTGCCCTAAATACATTTAAAAAAAAGTTTTTCAAGAATACCAATATAGCTTAATATTGGATCCTATTCAAAGTCAGAAGAAAAAGATATTCCGTGGTAATTTGTTATTAGATACCAAAGAGGAAATTTTTTAAATGTAAAACATATTTCTCAGCTCTAAAGATGATTTGATGGGAAGAAGAATGGTACAACAAACAGTAAAAGACCTTCTTGATATAGTTAAGGTATGCGTATCTCTCATAGCACTGACCAACATGATGAAGCAATGCGTTCCTATCAAAATCAAGCATAACACAAGCATGCCTATTATTGCTGACATAATCATTGTCTAGTTACTTTCTCATTGTTGGGACAAAATATGGACACACATAAGTTAAAGGACAAAAGGCTTATTTTAGCCCATAGTTTGTAGAGGTTTTAGTCCAGTTGGCTGGTTTGAAGGCAGCCAGAATAGCAGAGGGACATGGCAGAAGAGAAACAGTCCAGCGCATGGCAGGCAAGAAGCAGCAAGAGTTTCTTCTTCTTTCCATTTTTATTCTACCCATAAACTCTTGGTTGGGGCCACCAAAACCCAGAGTGGTTCAGTAAGCCCCCCCCCCAACGTTGAAGTATGTAACACCAATGGACTGATCCAGTATCATATACTCAGGATCCACTCTACAAATCCCCACTCCTGGGAGCATGAAGCATTGGGGCACATCTAGCTATAAGCCACAGCAATTGTTAGACTTTTTTAAAAACTGGAGACAGGTTCTCTGTAGTGCAGGCTGGCCTTGAGCTCACTATGTAGCCCGGGATAGCCCCAAGTCTGTGGCAATTCTTCCACCTTAGTCTCACAAACACTGGGAATACAAGCTGTCACACCATGCCTGCCATTGTCCTTCTTGGTCATCAAAAGAACTCTGAAAATACTACCATATGGAAAAATAAATGCCAAAGAAAGAATACTCCAAGAGGAGAGAAAGTGATTATCAATTTAAAAAATTATTCCATATTCAGACACAGAAAACCCAGGAATTCAGCTAATGTTCCCTCACAATAGGAGAAAAGTATCAGAAATACCTTAAGCAGGACATTTTAAGAATAAAACACTGTATGTAAAAACACTTAAATACTTTAAATGTCACTAACATTAAGATTTCTTATTTTTTTATTTTATCATTTTTCTTGTTTCAGAACTTTTCTTTGTTTATTTATTTTTATGGCCGGCTCAGCCTGCCCCGAGGGCAGGGCTGGCGCAGCATGTGGTGCCGGGGATCGAACCGCGGTCCCTGAAGCCGCCCAAGCTTTCCTAAGCAGGTGCTTTAGACCACTGGGCCATCCTGCTGGGCCCCAAGATTTCTTATTGTAAAAATTCTCAAATTTCAGCAACCTAGTTCCATATGGCTTCAGTATAGAAGGCTTTAATTCCATGTTCACAGTTAAGACTGTTAATTGTGTCACCATGTTGTTCTTAGGATCTTGCATTAGGGATATTCTACAACCTTAGGATCTCAAACTCTTTGTGTCAAGTATAGCTTAACTGTTGTGTGAAAGTTTGTTTTACTTACCTGTATAATAACCTGGCTACAGCCCTATTATTTTTTAGTTTATCTTTTATTACCTTTATAAGTTAATATAAACAAAATTTTGGGGGTTTTCTATTTTCTAGAGCCAACTTAGGTAATTTACATTTTCTTAAACTAACTATATTTCATCTAGACTTTCAATTTTACTGGTTTGAGCCTTTATGAAATATTCAATCTTTTTTGATCTTCTCCATATTTTTAGTTATGTGCCATATCTTATTTTGACTTTTTAAAATTTTGTCTTCTTTTTTTTCTTAACCATAGCTGCTACCTATTTCATTGGTGTTTTTCCTTTATTGAACAACTTCCTTTTTTCTTTCTATTTTGTTAATGCCTATTTCTATTATTATTCATTCTTTCCATCTACTTTTTCTAGAGTTACTTTAGTCACACACCAATAAATATTTAAATAAATACATTTTCCCCTAAGAATTATTTTCATGGTATTCCACAGGTTTGGGTAAGTAGAACCATGGTTGCCTTTCATCACTAAAAAAGTTAATAATTTCCCCTTTGATTCAGGAATTATTTAGGAATGTATGTGAAACCTTCCAGATGCAGGCTTCTGTTGTTGCAATTCTAGTGTTGTTCACTTCCATCTATTCCTGGAATTTGGCCTACATGCTTTCTGCCATGTAGAAGTTCTTGAGACCAGATATTCTGTAAGTATATTCCTGGCTGATTTGGGTGAGACTCTCCGTAGCCACAATTCTTATGGCCATACACCAGACACAACCTGGTAGCTGCTATTCAATCCACTTCTCTGCTTACTGATTTCTTTTTCAAATTCATCTCTAAGTGAGGTGTGTTTGAAGACTATGATTGTCAATATGTGGATTTCTTCTCATTTTTCCAGTTCATATTATTTTATTGAGTTTTTTTTTTTCTTTTCCTTATTGATTTGTGGCTGGCCTTTGCATTTTCAGAAAATCAAGTCCTTGATATATTCTCTGGACATTATTTGGGGGACCGGCCACGCCCTCAGAACCCCCTTCCTGTCCCTCTCTCAGATAGGAGCTTTCTTTTCCCCCAATAAATCTATTCTACTCATTAAAAAAGAAAAAGAAAAATTTTAACAGATAATATTTTAGTAAGATTGTATGGTTTTTTTGTTTTGTTTTGTTTTGTTTTTGTCTTTTTGAGACAGGGTCTCACTATGCAGTTCAGGCTGGCCTTGAGCTCACTTTTTTGTAGCCCTAGCTGGTCTCAAACTCGCAACTATCCTCCTGCCTCAGCCTCCCAAGTTCTGGGATTACAGGCGTGCACCACCATGCCCAGTGATTGTATGGTATTGAAAGGCAGATTTGTGCAACTTTTGGATTAAAACATTTTCTGGCCTTTAGACCATCTTTACCTCATTTTACACATTCTTGAAAATGAAGCTATATTTATTTTGTATAATTCAGTCATGTCCATTTTTAATTTATCTCTTCATTGCTGGAATAAAATAACTAATATCCACAATGGAAATAAGAAGAGGTTCATTTTGGTCTCAGTTTTAGCAGTTTCAGGTTATTTTTAGTGGGTTCAAACCCAGACACGGCACAGCAGCAGGGCTGGCAGGAGAGCTGATCACATCTTTCCTGTTTGCCAGGAAGCAGAAAGAGAAAGGAGGGGCCCAGGAGGAAGCTCCGCCCTTCTGCTTCTGCCCCGCCCCCCAGGGACTGCCTCCTCTGGCCTGGCCCCACCTCCAAACAGTACTGTGATCAGCTGATTAACCCTCTGATGATTACAGTGGCCCACGATCTGATCACCTTCCGTGCGCGTGAGGCTCTTAAGGAACACCACAAATCTAAACCACAGCATAGACCAACTTTCCCTAATTTACACAGCTTTACTATGAAAAAATCTAAAACTTTGGCTTAAAAAACATGTAAACGAAGATGCTATCATTTCCCTAAGAATATTATTGCAACTCATTTTGACAACAGAACACATGGGTCACCCGAGTTTTGCTCAGGGTCTCCAGCCTGTCCAGTTGAGTGGATGCAGAGGAGCAAGTCAAACTCTGAGCCACAACTTCTCTACTGGAGCAGATGGGAGGATTTCACCTCTCAGTATAGTTGTAAGAATAGAGCAGACATTAGGACTGAGGGCACAGCTTGGTGACAGAGCGCTTGCTTACTATGTGCCAGATCTTGGTTTTGGTTCCAGAACTATTAAAAAAAATTAAATATTAAAGTAGATAATTAATGAGAAAGCCATTTGCAAAATAGCAAATGCAATCACCTCTCAGTTTCTGCATGGGATTTCTTCCAGGGCTTTTCAAGGATAACAAATCTGATACTTAAGCCCCTGATATAAATACTGTCAGATTTGCCTAAAGCCTGTACACATGTTCCTGCACACTTTAAATCATCTCTGGATGACTTATAATACCTCATACAAAAGGACACACTGATTCTACTATATTGGTAGGAATCATGACAAGAGAAAATATTCAGCGTAGGTATAATGTTCTTCATAGTTTCAATCCAAGGTTGGCTGATTCTGAAAAGCAGAATCCAAAGGCACAAAGGGTCACTTGTGTCTGTTTCTGCCATTCACTGGGTAGAAGTCTTAGTCTGAAATAGGCCTAAGCCCCACGGATTTCACTGCCAACTCCTCTAGTCCTGACCGCCTTTCTTATGGGTCCTATTCCTTTTGCACTGCATGGGGAAAAGACAGTGGTTGTCCAAAGAGGAATGTTTGCATTCTTAAAACATTAGAGAGAAACCTGAAACATTTTCCTCTATCTTCTTCTGCATTTTTCTTATTAGTCTGGCTGTGCTGCATCTGTCAAACAAGTGTTGGTTGTTTGGAATACATGTCACTCTTGTCTTTTTGATATGTACTGCTCCTGGTGTAAACTCAGTTACTGTCATTCTCTCAAGAATAGTTCTTGAAAATAAGAGGCTGGGCCAAAAACCATATTCTTGACAGGCTACAGTTTTGTATTTCCTTGAATTTCCAAATATCTGTGTCAAAATTGTGTAACTGCCTATATCACATT
>PVJA010050030.1:0-13465 GCA_004027025.1 Myocastor coypus | reverse complement strand
AAATCACTGGTTAATTCTGCTTTAACTTGTCGCTAAGTATTGAGTGCATAACTAGTAAATATCTTGCTATCACTCTTATAAGTTTCTTGAAGTTATAGGTTAAGACTTTATCTTTCAATTTTTCCCCAAATTGGTATATACTTCATTGTTGTGCATTTATCAATGTTCAACAGATATTTGTTGACATTGCTATATTTTGTTATAATAAAGATGCTATACTTTCGTGTAATGATAAAAAAATAAAATAAAATAAACCACGATGTCTAGTCTAGTGCATTTGCAGAACTATATCAATAAAATGAATAAGAAAAATAATCTACAGAAACAAGGCTGAAGTAAGGATTCTATTAATGTGTTGTTCATCACCTTTCATGTTCAGCCAAACCAAATGGGAGCTTCATGAGGGTTTTACCAAAGCGGGAGCTGTTTTCTTAAAAGTCTGATTATAGGGCCAAGCTGAATAGCACTGGTCTTTAATACTGCCAAACAGGGTCCGAATATAGAAAAATAATAATATTGCTAACATTTACAAAGTAAAAAATAAAAAAAAAATAAAGTAAAATCAGCATATCAGAGTATGAGTAAATATATCTGCTCTAGTAATAAATTTAATAAATACTCATATACTTGTCTAAAATCTTCAAGTTTTGTTGCAACAACAGACACTTAACTCAGAATGATCCAGTGAAAAGGTAAAATTTTGGAAATGGCATGGAAAATGGAAGCAGAAATAAGGAAGGTGTCATAGCAAGGGAACCTAAAGCGTTTCATGCATGTTAAATGCTGATTAGTAACAAGGTGCAGCGCTTGATTACACACAATCTATCTCATATATTACCAGCAGAAATATAAAATCATGCAGTGACTATGGTAAATGAGTTGGCAACTGATCCAACAACTAATGACATACATACCAGTAATTTTACCCCAGAGACATGAGAATTGCAAACATATTCACACAAAAATGTAACGATGAAAGTTGATTGATCACTCATAACGGGCCCATTGTGGGAAGAACCCAAATGCCTATCCATTGAGGAATGACAAATCAAAGGTGGTATATCCATACACTGGAAAATTATTAGCTACAAAAAGGAATGATGTGATGGCAGATACTAAAATACAGATGAATATTACATGAGGAAAAAGAAATCAGACACAAAGTTTGCGTATATTCTAGATAGCCGAGGCAAGAGGATTGCAAGTTCTGTCCTACCTTCGGCAACTTAGTGAATTGGTGAGAAAGCCCTAAGATCAATCTGCACTACTACAAAAAAGAAAAGAAGGATTAACTGTTAATAGGTACAGATGGATGCATAACCCAAAGAAAACACTAAAATACTCAGATTGTACACTATAAGGTGGTGCAGTATATGTTAAGTGGATTTCATCAGTGAAGAATTATTTTTTACAAAAGCAAAGACTCTGGAATTTGGGTTGAAAGATGCATCTGGATATACATACTGTCTGTGGGATTCGAGAGTTTCAGTGAATATTTCAAGCCTAAGCTTTTTATCTGTGTGACAGGGTTAATGACATCTATGTCATAGATTGCTATAGGGATTAAGTGGTTTTATATTTGTAAGATATGTAGCATAGTTAGAACTGTATAAAGGTTGTTTACACAAAAATTTAACAAGTAGATGAATCTGAGAAGGTCCAAAAATAATGTAAGCAAAAATTCAAAGCAAGTAGCTATCAAGGAAAACCACACACAAAATCACAATGTATTAATTTACTAATGGAATAAATAGAAAATAAATAAAAGCACAATTATGATGACACCTAGTGCAAATCTTCAAGCAAAAGTCATGTAAGGGCCAGCTAGATAGCTCAGTGGATTAGCTCAGCAGGTGTATGGAGTGTGTTTGATCCCCTGGGCGTAGTACTGGCCTGGCACTGAGGCAGCAACTGTGGCTGAGTGTGGTGGCATGTGTCTATAATTCCAAAACTTGGGAGGCTAAAAACAGGAGGATCACTATGTGTCTGATCTGTGTAGTGAGACCCTGTATACCCTGTACTAAATACAAAAAAAAGTCATATTAGTTTATTTTTTTCTTTGAAAGTCTACAAGGCATTGAGCATCTCACTGCTAAATTGGACTCATAGTGATCCACCAGTTTACAGCCTCCCAAGAGCTGGGATTACAGACATGTATCACCATGCTCAGTCTCAAATGCTGTCCCAGAAAATGCTGGGGGTGGGGCTGGCATGGCAGGCCCAGGGATTGACCCCTGGACCCCTGCTCATCTGAGCTTTGAGATTTGCATCAGCACCTTCGCTTCTAAAGAGGCCCATATCCTGCTTCTGAATACTAGTTAGGTCATCAAAACATGACCAGATTTAAAAAATAACTATGGTGCAGAAAATAAATGGCCTTCCACGTGTGGAAAGCTAAAATTAGACACATAGCTACCACTATACACTAAAACTAAAGTCAACATGAATCAAAGATTGAAATATTAAAACAGAAACACTAAATCTACTTGAGAAAGTAGGAAGGAATCTTGAAGACATAGGGGTAGACAGAGAATTCATGAACAAAACCAGACTGCATGGGAAATACTTCAAAGAAACAACTGGGATCTCATCATTTTGAAAAGTATCTTTATATCAAAATAAATCACCAACAGATTAAAGGAAAACCCATGAAATGGGAAAAACATTTTAGCTGACTTTCCCTAGACAAAGGACTTCTATTTAGGGCATATAAAGACTTAAAAAAATCAGTCACCCAAAATTCAAAGACTTAATCCAAAAGTAGGCATCTGAAATGAATACACACTTCTCAGATGAAGAAATACAAATGGAATATATATATGCATATATTCAACATCATTGTTCATTAGAGCAATGAAAATTAAGGCAACACTGAAATTCAATCTCAACACAGAAAGAATGGTTACCAGGAAGAAAACAACTAATAACAAGTGCTGGAGAGGCTGTAAGGAGAAAGGAATCCTTCTCTTGGTGGAGTGTAGACTGGTACAACTACTATGGATGTTAATGTGGAAATTCATCAAAACACTAGAATTAGAGGTTTTATTCATTCAAGCTAATCCCCTTGTATTTTTTTCAGAACTGAAAACATCATACTACAATGATATATGTATACCGATGTTTGTAACAGCACATTTTTCTTAGCTAAATCTTGGAAATAATCCGAATGCCCCTCAAATGAGGAATAGATAAATGATGGGTCTCCTTATACAATGGAGTAATATTTAGCCATAAAGAAAGATAAACTCAAGGCTTTTATAGGTAAATGGATACAACTAGAGACCATACTCAAAAGTTAAATAAGTCAGACCTGCAAATGTAAACATTGTGTTGTTTCTTAAGTGTAAGAACCTGAAGGATTAAATAAATTCTGCAAGGTACAGTAGATATAGTAAAAGGGAAAGGAACTGCTAAAAGAGATGAATAAGTAGAGGACAGAGCTCAGCTGCGTAAGCACCTGCTTGGCAAGCACAAGGTCCAGATTTTAATCTCTGGTTTGAAAAAAGAGAAAGAAGAAGCTGCAAAAGGAATGGAAAATTGGGATGAAGGAAAGGAGAAAAGACAGCAAAAAAGGAAGGGAAGGGGGAAAACTGTCTATACACAGGATAGCCAACATGATTGTACTACTAATTTCTTTAATTTTTTTAAGGTAGCAATTAATGCTTAAAGTTTTTGTTTTAGCCATTTTTAAGTGCTTATATCTGGTAATCGGAGCCACTACATTGAAGATATAATGCACAACATATCAAGCACTGTTAAATACTGTTGTGGATAGTATCTAGTTGTCCCTCCAAAGCCTCACGTAAATTATGGGGCTGTCAAGTGAGTGGCTCAAGGGGCAGGACCAAAGGGCCAGGGTGGGGCTTAAGGGGGCATGGCCAAGAGAGGCTCGAACCATTAAACTGACAGTACGTGCTGTCAGAGGCACCCCCCCCCCCCACAGGCGGTGATTTCTCAAAGGTATAGAGCAAATCATCCTGGACAGGGCAGGGTAGAGTTTCAAGGCCTTGCTACCTAATTCAGGCTGCTTTAAATGATGAAACCTCCAGTAACTGTGAGCTAAATAAACCTTTCCTCCCCCAAGGAAATTAAAAATCAAGCACCCAATTCAGGCCACGAAATGGTGCCAGCACAGAGAATTTGTTTCTCGGAATCATTGTCAGTGTTGAGAAATCCAAGCACTCAATCCCTACAGCTAAGCTTATTTGTTGGGTATTTGTCCCAGCAACGAGTGAAAAAGTAACTAAGACAGAATTTTGTATCAGGAGAGTGGGGTCATTGCTGTGGCTATACCTGACCATTTGGATTACGAGATTTTGGGTATGGCTTATGGGAAAAGACAGGAAAGGTTTGGAGATGTTGCCTATGAGCAAAGTGCTGGAACAGTTTTGGCACTTCTGTAGGGGAGGTTCTGGTCAGAGCTCAGACCAGAAGACTGATAGGAATCCTGCCTGTAAAGACCAGGCTGAGGAGGTTTCTGCTGGGAAGAAGGACTTCATTGGCTGTTGGACTCCAGATCATTTGTGTTTTGGCTTGGCCCAAATTTTGGCTGAATTTTGCCCATGTCCAGAAACTTTGCCTGAGTCTGAGATTAAACATGGAAGACTAATTAATCTTTCAAGGGAAATTTCAAAGTAATTGAATATTGGGGCAGTGGCATGGTTATTGCTGGGAGCTCTTAGTCAAATATATGTTGAGAATAAAGAGCAAAGATCCCAGCAGAATGATTTAAAATGTTCTGAGTTTGGCCAGAAAGAAAATGTCAGGGAGGGTGTGGACTGCAAAGATGGAGCTGAGATCTCCATTACTCAGGAGGAACAAGAGAATAGAACAGATGTCCTGAGGGCATCACAGTAGGTGGCAGGCTCTCACCCTTCACAGCCTCAGAATAGCAAGGGTGAGGGACTTTGCTTTGAGGAGAAAGTCAGAGCATCATGTTCCAGAATGAAGGTGGCAACCACACCAGACTACAGAATGGTGCTGGCATAGAGAATTTGTTTCTCCGAATCGGTCAGAGTGTTGAGAAATCCAGGCACTCAATCCACTCGGCTAAGACAGAAGGAAGCCCGGCTACTGCTCCAGCTGGCAGCAGACCTTGGCATCATCCACGTGGCACTGGTTTTAGGTGCATGGATCATGCAGGAATTCTGAGGTTAAGAAGGCTTCTACCTCGATTTCAGAAGAAGGCTTGGGAGGCCAGGCGGTGTGCCCTGGGAAGGGCAGTATGTGAAGCTGTGAGTGAAAAACTTACTCTGTGGAAACCTCAGAAGTGTGGAAGAGCCGGGAACATGGATCACCTAAGGAAAAATGCAAACAGAGAACACAGCTGGCCTAAGAGTGAAGCTATGGGAGCTACCACCAAGAGTCCCACGGGCGTGGAGCCACATGGAGCTCATGATTTGTCACACATTGGTTCGAATGTTCCACATGGAACTATAGGACTTAATGTTTGTCCTACTGGATTGTGGACTTGTTTTGGTCCCAGGGGCTTGTATCCTCCTGTGTATACCTTTTGGAATGGTAGTGTTTGTTTTATGCCTTTGAATGTTAGATGCATATAAATTTTCATTAGTGTAGGCACTCACAGTTGAGAGTTTGCCTTGGATCTTGGAGAAAAAACTTAGGACTTGGAATTTTCAGGAATGCTGGAACTGTTGGACTTTGGTGACTCTTAGAGATAGACGAAAATGCCTTCTGCAGAAAGGGATGTACACGAGAATTTGGGGGTGGGGAGGAATGTTATGGTTTGTATCTAGTTATCCCCCCAAAGCCTCATGTAAATTATGTGGCTGTCAAGAGCATGGCTCAAGGGTTGGGGCCAAAGGGCCAGGGCGGGGCTTGAGGGGGTGTGGCCAAGAGAGGCGAGAACCATTAAACTGACAGCAGGTGCTATAAGAGGCTCCGCGGCGAGGCAACGGTTTTTCAGAGGTATGGAGCAAATCATCCTGGACACAGTGCCATAGAGTCTCAAGGCCTTGCTATGTAATTTAGTCTGCTTTAAATTATGAAACCTCCAGTAACTGTGAGTTAAATAAACCTTTCCTCCCCTAAGCTTGTGTGTCAGGTATTTGTCCCAGAATCAAGTGAAAAGTAACTAAAACAAGTACGTACCTTTGAAATTGTGTGTTATCTCTATTGTCTTTTTTAATGTGTTTGGTACAGGGTCTCACTACGCACCTTGGACTCATAATAACCCTCCTGTTTTTTGCCTCCCCAGCACTGGTGCCACAACTTCCGGTTTTGGTGACTGGCTCAGTGCACCCAGGCACGGGGCCTGTGTGACTCATGGTCTCTCACTTCTTATCTATCATTTTTAAATTCTCTTAAAAAAAAAAAGAATAACACAAATCCGAAAAAAAAGACACTAAATTCAGGTTTCAACACAAAAAGTTGATTATAAAAGAAACCTCATACAGAAAAAGATGTCAATAATGATGATAGCTGGAATTTGATGAGTTAGGAACCAGAAAAGTAGTTAGGAAACAAAGCAGAACAAATGAAACTAAGAGCTGGATTAAAATACAACAAGTAGATAAACTTCTAGAAAGTAAAATTAAGTGCAGACTAAGCATGATATTAATAAAGAGAAAGGAAATTGACCACAAACAGAAAACTGAAAGACAGCATAAGTAACTTCATAAAGTTGTGATGTAAAACACCTGGAATTTTTTTTTTTTTTTACACCTGGAATTAATGAATGAAACATAATTTTATATGGACATATGGTTATTAATCTCAGTTAAAGTAAAAATCAAATAAATAATTTCAGTATCAAATGAAAAATTTACTATAGAATTTCTGTCAAATAGTTGTGGGCATAGAAATTTTTTTTTTTTATGAAGTCTTTAAGAAGCATCTGTTAAATTAGGAGTATTCTTATACATAATAAACACAGCTTTCAAAAATATTAGTTGACATTACTCTTGATGGCAAAACAATCAGAACATTTATAGTAAAGTGAGTAAGAGGACCCAGATAATATCAGCCACTTTTACATAAAAAAATTAGAAAACTGATGTGATATGCATAAAAAAATCCTATACTAGGATGATTAACTAACATCTACCTAAAATGTGAGAATCAAGGAAGATACTAAAATAATTCTTTGAAATGGGCATCATGGTAAGTTTACATTCTGCTGTACTTAACATGCTTTTGCAATCATGAGACAATGTCCTTAGGAAGGAAAATGAATGATAGAATTATCAATGGCCAAAACCCAAGGGGAAAGATGTTTGATATTCAGAAATCCAGTGATGTTAAGCTCAATTACCTATGTTATAGAGTAATAGTATCACGAAGTTTCTCTGCTGGAGGGTTGAGAATGTAAGTTAACAGACCAAAAATTAGAGAAAAAGAAGGGCTATGAGGATAGCCAATATTTTGGCCTTAGCCCTTCAAGGTCAGTAAGAACTCAGGACATAAGAGAACCTATGCTGTAATATCCTATAACTCAGAGGTGTCCCAAATTTTCTGGTCAAGGAGATTATGAGACCTCAGAGGAAAGGGATAAATGAACTATAGTGTGTCTAAGGAGAATCACCCAGCGAAAAACATTCTCTCAGGCTTTCACAGAGAACAAACTGGTCAAGCAGTGGCCGTGACTCGTCCCGAAGGCTGACACTGACAACAGTTCTACAAAGCACTGTACATTGTTCCAAAGTTAATCCTGGGGGGATTTGACCTTGAAAGATACAAAAGATGAATGTTTTATTATACAGGTCTTGCTTTAACTTGCCCTTGATCACCCAGTGGAAAAGCTTCATTATGAGGCATACAAAGCAGAAGTAGATTACTATGATGAGTTGTAAGAGGCTGAAATCAACAACCTCAAACATTGCCACTTTCACCGGTAACCCACTGCAGTTATGGAACATTGGATTATGTATACATCGTCTTCCTTTTAGTTCAAAGAGAAGAATATTTCTCTCTCTTTTTTTCTTTCCTTAGCAATATCAATTAGAAAGTGTATCATGTCCACACCCTGTGCTCTGTATTACTATTGTGAGGACAATATGCAATGTGTCAATTATTGCGAATGTACTACTAATGTGTTGTGAAACTATCATATTGATATTTCTTATTAAAAGTAATTAAAAATTTTAAAAATAAATAAATAAATAAACGGTGGGTATCAAGCACTTGATTTGAGAAATGCGTGTTGAGTACATACTTTGTGTATGTGGTTCTGGAATACAGAGGAGGGTAAGGGACTCCTGGCTCAGTAAAGTATAAATACAGCTGGAGAGACAGACAACAGCAAATTTTAAAAAGTGTGTGATATGAGTTAAGATTAAAAAAAAAAAGTAACAAAGAAAATCCAACTGGAGAAGACCTTGAGTGATGGAAAGGAGAGATGAGAGAAAACTGGGAGGTAGATTGCTCGAGGCCAGAAAGGTAGCAAGTAGAATGGAGGAGGAAGAAGAGGAGGGGAGGGGAGTAATGGAATGAAAATTAAGATATTTTAAGTGAATGTATCAAATTTTCCAAATAAATCCATCTCAATATAATAAGAACATGCAGTAATAAAATATAATGCCAAAAAAAAAACCAGGCAAGGTATATAGAAACAAATGCTTTCTTAAAAAATTACTTTCAAACTTATCCCAGTGCTAGTCAAAAAACTTCTTTCCCTATCTCTTCTGGTGGGAAAATCAAAGAGGAAAACTCAAACCAAAACTTTGAAGAGAATGATGAGAACAAGAAAGAAGGGCTGGACAGATAGCTTAGAGGATTAAAAGTGCTTGCTTAGGCAGACTCAGGGACCTGGGCTCGATCCTCGGTGTGCTGTGTTGGCCCTGCCCCTGGTTCGAACCGAGATGAAAATGAGACTGGGCTTGGTGGTGCATATTTGTAATCCCAGCACACGGGAGGCTGAAAACAGGAAGTCCACTATGATTATAATCCATATACTGAGACCCTGTGCTAAATACATAAAAATAAAGAAATGCAAATGAATAATATGATAATAGTTTGCAAGTTATGTTACTGAAGAAGTAGCAAAATAGTGTGGTCCTGCTCCATAAATACGAAGTGAGAACAATGAAACAGATGAGTTTCTAAGCAAGCCGAGTACATGTGTCTTCCCAGCAGCCCTTTTAACAGACGTAGAAGTTTTAGCAGACTGGATTAGTTCAGTGGTAAAGATTGCTGAGCATACACAAGGCCCAGGTTAGGTCTCCAGGGAGGCAAAACAAACACAAATTAATGCACAGTGTTTTAGTTTCTTTACTCATTGTGGAGACAACATACCTGGCATCCAAAGTTAAAGGAGGAAAGTTTATTTGGTTCACAATTTGGAGAGGTTTCAGTCCATAGTTGGCCAGCTCCCAGGCAGGGTGGCATCACCAAGGAGAAACATTTCATGAGGGTGAAGTGTAGGGACCTGTTGGTCTTATTGTAAATGGTTCTACCCCTGGGACACATGGTGGTAGGAATGAGAAAGATAGACAAGAAGACGAAAAGCTGCGCCCGTTGGTCACCAGTCTGCCTGATGGGCAAGACTAACTCAAGGCACACAAGAATAATCTTTTATTTATACTTTTGCAAAGTTTGTATCACATGACACAAGGTTGCCTAGCGACTAATAGCTGGCCTGAAAGAGACAGGATATTTTTCTCAGCACTAGGGTAAGCTTGTTTGCTTTAGGCACTGAGGCCCTGTCCCACCTACTGCACTTGATCAATTTCCTGGCTTTCTGCTGCTCCCAACACAGAAGATGGCAAAGCAACAAGGGATGAACGCAGCTCTTTCTGTCCTTTATGTCTTATCCAGACAACCTACCACCTACCCTAATCAATCCCAGGGTCAAGCACCATAGATCCAGCCACCTCTGAAAAAGGCCGACCTATCACTGCATCAGGCTTTATGGGGACATCTAGACAGAAGTCACATCATATAGTAACACAATTTATTTATTCAAATATTTCATTTTAAGTTGGATTGGAAATTTCTTATTTCTCATATACTATACTTAAAGAATATAATGATTGAATGCTTAAATGAATCATATGCAGCTCTGCTTTTTAACTTGCGTGGAGTTTTGGGGAGGTGTGAGCAGGTTGTTAAAGAAATCTGTTCTCAGCTATGTCATTCTCATGGATACTATTATGGATTGTTTTAAGGTAAAAGTTAATGATGTGTTTAAAAATACATGTGATAGATAATATAAATTTGATTTAGACAGTAAATAATTCCTGAGGAAATTATAAAGATTCTTATCAATTTTTTATTTTTTTTTGCTTTTTTTAATTTTTTTTTTGTGGAACTAGGGATTGAACTCAGGCCCTTGCACTTGTCAGGCAAGCACTCATTCTACTGAGCTATCTCCCCAGCCCCTTCTTATCAAAACTGATATGCTGACTCACATTAGTGTTGATAGGTGTTAACCAATAGACAGAATTTTAAGAAACCACTGGAGTTTGAGGATTGCTATAAAAAAATTAAGGGAAAAGTAAATGAGCTAAGTGTTTGCTATAGATAAGCCTGATGGATTGACTAATTTTTTTTAGAAATGTATAGTAAATGAAACTTAGTATTAGTAAGTGAAAAATCACAAAAGAACTTCAAAATAATTAATGAAGCATTAATAGTGTTATGTAAAAATCCTTTGATCAATAACAAAAATATTAGTTGAAGTTAGAAATGACATAAGCAAGTTAGCTGAATCATCTTTAGTTTCTCTTTTTTTGTTATTTGCTTTGGTTAATTAAATGATTAAAGGGCTGACAAGATAGTTCAGTGGACAAAAGCACCTGCGCAGGCAGGTGCAAGAATGGAGTTTGATCCTCAGGCGTGCTGTGCTGGCCCCATCCTGCCGGTGCACTGAAACAGCAATTGAGACCAGCATGGTGGCGCACGCCTATAATCCCAGTGCTTGGGAGGCTGAAAACAGGAAGATCATTATGAGTCTGATCAGTGTAGTGAGACCCTGTAGACTCTGTACTGAATACATTAAAAAAACTAAATGATTAAGGGCACAGGATTAAAAATTTTTACTGGTGGTCTGTTTACATTCTAAACTTATTTTTCTGCATTTATGCTATTTTTCTCATTGATATTGAAAATAATTTATTGGGAAATCATCATAACTTGAGTTAAAAAACTTATTTTATAGTGTTTACAATAAGCACAATTTAATTTTCTGTGTGTGTGTGTATGTATGTGTGTGTGTGTGCTTGCGCGCATGGGCACATGTGTGCTGTTGGAGATTGAACCCAGATCTTTGTATATGCAAAGCAAAACTATACCACTGAGCCACATCCTCAGGCCCCAAATTTTTAATGTGCTTAAAATTATTTTCCTCTAAAATTACCTCTGAAATTATTATATCATGACCAGCTAAATTTTAATTATATGAATTTTTATGATGAATTTATTTATAACATACATACATTATTTCTACCTATAAAAGCAAATATTTAAAATGAAGAAATTATGATGCCATTTCAAAAATTTTTAAATGAATAAATATGGACCACAGTTACAAACAACAGAATGGAAACTAATGAAAGACCACTGAGGAGCCAAATACTTAGGGTGCCATCAAAGCTGAAATGAGGGAAATTGATAGTCTATATGCTTTTATTACTAATTGTAAAAGTATAAATCTAACAGACCTAAGCATTAAGTACAAGATTTTAGAAAAGATACCACAAATGAAGAGTATAAAACGAGAAATGAAAACAATAAAAGGAAAAATCTTAATATATGACTTAATATATGCAATCAATATTTAATACATGTTAAATTTGAAACACTGCCTACATGATATATATACATACATTTGCATAATATTACATATTGTACATAAAATTTATATATATTTAGATTATAAGCAAAGATTTTAACCAGGTAATTCAATTTTTTTTTAAAAAAATTGTTACATATGGCAAAAATGATGGGAATCCTTTCTCATTTAAATATGCTATATGCCTAATTCTTTATTACAAACATTAGATTAACCAAAATGAAATAAATTATTTTCAAAAGCAAAACTTAATAGATGGCAGGATTAATAAGTAAATTTAAATTATGCTTTAAGACTATATAATTTCTCATATTAAGGAAATAAAAATTCCATATCCACAAAACCTTGGAAAATTATTGCAATTTTAATTTTAACATGTTATGTGTATAATAAGTAAACTAGAGAATGTATTATTTGGTTGGATTTTCAGAACAAAAGTTATATTACATAAAATCCCATGACTTTAGAACTCTTGAACAAATAAATTAGACAGAACTGTTTCTACTTATTAACAGTTTACTTCCAACAAAAAAAGCAAACAGGATGCTTTTATGAAAAACACATTTTTAAAAATATAAACATCTTCAGAGCATAGTTACCTCTAAAAAACCACTACTTAACTCTTTTTATGAGGTGGTAGCTCCAGTACTACAGCTGGACAAAGATAGTTCAAGAAAAGGAACTCATTTTTGAACACAATGTGAAAATGGAAATAAAATATGATGAGAAAATCTGACAGTAAAATAAAAAGTATCTTCTAAATTTTTCATTAAGTAACTCAAGGATAATTTAATATTAGGTTATATGTTAATATATTTAAATATATTAATATATCAGGACAGAAAATTTATACTCTTCTACTGAAATGTAAAAACAGTCAACATTCATTCTCAAGAAAGAAAACCCAAAAGCCAATATGTATTAGCATGACTGAAATTAGACTTTTTCTTTTAACAAAGAAGCTTTCACTTTCAAATTAACAATGGAGTGATAGTTTAGAGTAAAAAAACAAAAAAGCAAAAAACGAAAGCATATCTTTCAGATAAGAAAGGATTCTCATAATCCTTGCCCTATGTAACAATATTTTTAAAAAATTTATTGACAGAAAGGATTGGCCAGATAACTCAGCAGATCAAAGCTCCTACTTAGGCAGATGCTAGGACTGAGATTGACTGTAAGAATGCTATGCAGACCCTGCCCTGGGGCATGCTGAGACAGCAAATGAGACTAGGGGTGATGGTGCGCGCCTATAATCCCAGCACTTGGGAGGCTGAAGACAAGAAGATCACTGTGAGTCCAATCTATGTAGTGAGTCCCTGCAGGCCTGTACTAAATAAAATTTTTAAAAAGTATATTGGCATATATCAGTCATTCATGTTGATACGTTTAAGTGTAGTATTGCCATACACACATTTAGAGGGCATAGATCAAATCCTGCCTCTATTCCCAGGGAATATATTTCCACTCTTTTTAAGCTGTTTGCATCATCATTTAACTTAAGGGTTCACTTGTTTTAGTGTCCCCATATGAGAGAGGAAATGTGGTACTTATCTTTTTGTACCTGTCTTATTTCATTTAATAAAAGGTCCTCCTGTTCCACTGATCTTGCTGCAAATTACAGGATTCTTTTACTCCTCCTCCTTCTTCTTTTCCTCCTCTTCCTCCTTTTCTTTGTCTTCTTCCTCTTCCTCTTCCTCCTCCTCCTCCTCCTCCTCC
>PVJA010050029.1:0-13473 GCA_004027025.1 Myocastor coypus | reverse complement strand
CCTTTATATAGTGCAAATAGTAGTCTCTGTCCAAGGAGTAGCTGGCAAGACTTTTTCCCATTCTGTATTTGTCTCATCTCTTTCTTGGTTGTTATTCTTGCCATGCAGAAACTTTTTAATTTGATATAATCCCATTTGTTGATTCATTTTAGTATTTTTTGTGCAAGCAGAGTTCTGTTCAGAAAGTCCTTGCCTAAACTGTCTTTAAAAGTTTTAGAATGCATGTCTTCAATCCATTTTTATTTTAGTTGTGTATATCGTGAAAGGTATAGGTCTAGATCAAATCTTCTGTATTTGGATAGTCACTTTTCCCAGCACAATTCATTAAAGCAGCTATTTTCCTTTCCAGTATATAATTTGAGGCCCTTTTTCAAAGATTAGGTGTCTTGAATATGCCTAGGGTTCTGTTCCTTATCTTGTGTTACAATGCTCCATGTGCCCACTTTATGCCAATATGCTATTTTTTTATGGAAGGGTCTACAGGGTGTTCAGGGTCTCACTACTAGATCAATAGCAATCTGCCTGTTTACAGGTTTCCAAGAGCTGGGATTACAGGCACATGCCATCATGCCCAGTCTCAACTGCCATCTCAGCACAACCCAGGGGCAGGGTTGGCACGGCAGGCCTGGGGATCAAACCGGGCCCCTGAGCCTGCTTGCAGGTGCTTTAATCTGCTGAGCTATTTGACCAGCCCTGTTCTTTCATTTTAGTTTTGTAATACAACTTAAAATATTGATTCTTGACACTACAACTGCTTTTGCATTTGGGGTCTTTTCTGGCTCCATATGATTTAGGGTATTGTTTTCTCTAGTTCTCTGAGGATTGTTATTAGTATCCTGGTTAAGATTGTAGTATCTCTGTATCAGTTTTGGAAGTATGGCCACCTTTACAATATTGTTCATGACTACCCAAGAACAGTGGATCCTGATGTGCTCTTATATCTCATTCTTCAGAGCACTGTAATTTGCTTTATAGAAACATTTCACTTCCTTGGTTGTTTCTTAATGACTCAATTTTTCTTGATGCTATTGCAAATGATATTGTTTTTCCTAAACTCTGTCTCAGGGAGTTCACTATCGATGTACAGGAATGCTGTCGATCTTTTGTGTGTATTTTTGTATTTTCCTACACTGCTGAATTTGGTTAATTGTTTTTGGTGGAATTTTTGGGTTTTCTTTGTAGAGTATGTCTTCTGAAAATCATGTATATTTTTCTCCTTTCCTATAATATCAATTTTATTTTTTTCCCTTACCTCTTGCTCTAGCTACTGTTTCAAGTATTGTATTGAACAGGAGTGGTGATAGTGGTAACCCTAGTCTTGTTTTGTTCTTATTTTGTGTTTCTAATTGAACTTTACATTCAATAGAGTCTAACTACGTTGGGAGCCACTGAGGCTGGAAATTTATCAACTGTGTGAGAACAGGACTCAGTCTCAGTGCCTAAAGCCCTCAAGCTACATCCATCTTCAGGAAAGCATTCTGCCTGGTTAATGTGAGCTATCAAGAGGCAACCTCGTGTCATGTGATGCTAACTTTGCAAAGGTATATGTGTTCCTACTGCTGTTATGCAGGTTGGCTGGTTACCAATCAGGCTACAGGCCATCACCTGACCCAGCGCTTCTCTGCTTGTCTACCTTTTTCTCATTCCTGCTGTCATTTCTCCCTGGGTACCCAAGACATCAACCAAGTCCAACATAATCCCAAGAAAAAAAATAGCTGGTAATATTTTATCTTTGGTTGGCTGGGATCCAAGACCAAAAAGCAAGTGTCTGTTGGAGGCAGATACTCACCTTATTACAGTAGGCAGCAAAGGCAGCTAAAGAAAAGCCAGTCCCAAGGGAAGTGGAATGACCCAGTGAAGAAGATAAGATGAAGTCTGAGCATGAGGGCTGAGCAAACAACACACACACACACACACACACATTACAATACAATACAATACAATACAATACAACACAGCACAGGCCTTAGGATGAAGACATAGTAGTCAAGGCCTGGGCTCTGATGGTGTAATAGGCAAGGTTCCCTTATTTAAATGGTAAAATTCTCCTGCCCGGGAATATGATAAAAATAAGGTGATAGCAGCATCAACAAAGCTCTATTCATATCCTTCTGAGGAATGTCTTTGTTCTGTCTATGCTGATGATTTTAGAAAAGTTAGTTAATGACCCTGCAGAACTACACTTGCGATAGACATGAGTTTTTATAGGATGATCCCTAGACAAACTTTCCTGTTTGTAACCCCATAGGTTGGTTCCAATTTGAATGGGAGTGGTCTGAAGTGTGATCACTTTCATGTATGAAAACTCTGAGAAATAAGAGTCCCCATAGCAACCCACTTTTGGGTCTCCTCTTCCTTTCCAGAGCTTTCCTCTAATAAACATTTTTTCATACTTATCTCTCAAATCTTCAAGCCCACTCTTCAGTACCAGGAGACATGAACTCAGTTTGTGTGTACATCTCAGTGTCCAGGAAGCAGAAAGAGTGAAGGAACTGGTTATAGAGATACATTTCTCCAGATCATAGGCCTGTCAGCTACTTCTACTGACCAGACACCCCCCCAATCCAATCAGCTTCCAAAAGCCCACTCTATGAACACATAAAGGCTGTTGTGTTGAGGGGTGTCTAGATATAAATTATGGTACCCATCATCATGACTTATAATTTTTTGCATATATATCTAATTAGAAAGAGCAAGAATTCATGTATAATTGGGTCACTGTCTACGCAATCATGATTGCATTCCTGAAAACATAATTCTGAGAACTGAATTAGCACAGTTTTGAAATCCTACTGGGTGTGTGGTTTTTTCCATAGAAAAAATAAAGTATGACACAGTAAAGTAATACAAGTCTAAGTGCAGACCACTTATAAACTATAGCTGAGTATTTTGAGGGTTCTGTTTCAAGTGTTTTGAGATAACTATAGGTTCACAGAAAGTCACAAGTTCAGAGAGCTCCTATATAGCAGAGATCAAGCTAAATTGTATCTATCAGTAGTTTGTTACATTTTATTATGTAGTGTTCTATGCTATGGGTGTAGTACTTTGTTAATTATTCACCTACTGACACAAATGTTTTGGTTATTTCCAGATGTTGTTTATTATACCTAAAGCTGCTATGAACATTTGTGTACATGTTTGTGCCAATAAAAACCCTCATTTCTCTGGAATAAATACTAGTTAATCAGCTTGATCATATGATAGTTGCAGGCTTAATTTTTAAGAAATGTCAGAATTTCCAGGCATGGTAGCTCATGCCTGTAATCCTTGCACTTGGGAGGCTCAGGTAGAAAGATCTCTGTGAGTTCAAGGCCAGTCTGAGCTACAAAGTGAGCTGAAAGCCAGCCTGAAGTGAGAGAGAAACCCTGTCTCAAAAACACACACACAAAAATAGAACTGTTAAATAATTTTTCAGAGAAGCTAAACGATTTTGCATTTCCACCAGCAATATACAAACAACCTGATTTCTCTGCAGTCTTGCCAGGATTAGTATTGTCACTTTTTTTAATATTTCAGCTTATATAGGGTATGTGATTATCTCCACAATTTTCACTTGCATTTTCTTCATAGCTAACAATACAAAGCATCATTCCTTGTGCTTATTTGCCTTCTGGGAAATACATTTTTAAGGGAAATATGGCTGCATGTTATACTGCCTATTATTAATTGCACTTCCCAACTTCTACTGTTAATTTTTACTGGAGTGACTATAACATAAAACTTCCCATTTTAACCATTGTAACAGTAAAATTCAGTGGCATTAACTATTTTCAAATTGTTGTGAAATCATAATGAAGTTTTTCAGAATTTTTCATCTTTACAAAGAGAAATTCTATATCCTTTAAAAACTCACTTTTTCCCTTCCCTACCCCTTCTGCTAAAAACTTGTATTATATTTTCTGCCCCTATTATTTTGACCTTTCTAGGCACCTCATATAGGTAGAATCATACAGTATGTGTCCTTTGCAGCTGACTTATTTCATTTAGTACAGCATTTTAAGGGCTCATTCATGTTGTAGCATGTATCAAAATCTAATTCTTTTAAAAATGAGCATTTCTTTGACTACAAATACACATTTTATCACATTCATTTATTCAGGTACATTTCTGTTGCTCTTACCCTTCAGATGTTTTGAATAACACTTCTGTAAACATTGGTGTATCTAGATGAGTTCGTATCTTTACTTTTCTGACATACAAAGCTAGAAATAGAAATGACAGATATTACATGTTTAATCTTTTGATGAACCACCAACTTTCTAATAATAGTGTCTCTGTTTTATTTTTTGTTTGTTTTGTTTTGAGACATGGTCTTGCTTGTAGCCCAGACTGGCCTTGAACTCACAGTGATCCTCTTGTTCACCCTCCTGATTGCTGGGACTACAGGTGTACACCACAAAGCCCAACCAGTGTCACTGTTTTACATTTCTACCAACAATGAGTGGTTTTTTCACATGCTTGCCCACACTTACTATTTTCTACTGTCTCATGTTGTTACTTTATGATAGCCATCATGATACCTGCAAAGCAGTATCTCATTGTGGTTTTGTCTGTCATGTAAGTAGTGATGTTGAGCATCTTTCGACATTATTTTGTACAGTATATCTTCCTTGGAGTATTGCTTCAAGTCCTTTGCCCATTTTACTGTTATTGAGTTGCAGCTCTCTATGCGTTCTGTATAACCCCTTACTCTGAGAGCCTGAGACAGGAGGTCCTTAAATTTGAGTCTATTCTGGTCAATACAGCAACTTAGCATTTTTTTATTCTCTCAGAATAAAAAATAAGCTTGGATGTAGCTCAACCTGAGAGATTCAATCTTTAGAACTGGAAAAAAAGCTCATTCATTCAAAACTGTTAGATTGTTTACTTGACTGCAGGTAGTTTTCTGTACTCAGAGAGGTAACTAGGAAACTGATTTAGATTCTAAGGAACACAAAAAAAGACTGTAAGCATTTATATAAATAATGCATAAGTTAATTTCAGATACTGGTTAAGTACTGTGAAGATAGAAACACAGCACCAGAACAGAGCAGTAGTCTGGAAGTGACTCCCTGAGGAGACTACTAAGTAGAATCAAAATTACAACAGCAAGAAAGAAAGTTTCAATAAATGCAAAAGCCTTGAAATCTAAGAATGTGGCCCACAAAAGAACTCTACGAAGGCCACATGGCTTGCACAGTTTGGAGAAGTGGGAATGTATGGGCACAACTTTCTGTAGGGTTTTAGTCTGTGGTAGCCATTTGCATTTTACTCTAAGTAAGATAAGCAGTATTAGCATACTTGAAACAGAGTAATGAGATCAGTTTGATGCCCATCATAAATCATTTTTTAAAATCCTACCATATCGAAGGGTTTTCTTTTCAGCTTTTTTCTTTCACAACTAAAAAGATGTGCGTGGATATAAACTTCACAGCTTTGGTTTTTGATATTTGCTTTAAAATTTTTTTAAAACTTCATAGTTTAAAAGAAAGGATTATCTGTAATTATTTCACTTAATGGTTTAGTGATCACAACTATCTTTAATCTATACAGTGGGTATACTTTTGATTTTACAAGATGGTGCAATTCTCCTAGGGGTAAATGTTAGTTATCTTAAAATATAACCACAGCAAATTGGCTAACTACTTTTTCCCTTTGCTTATCACCAATACAAATCCACACATGCATACTTTCCACCTAATGGTACAATGGAAATAATAGCCACTCTGGGGTCAGACTTGAGTATTTAGCCTCTCATAATTTCACTACACATTCTATAAAATCCAGCCACCTGAATCAATTTACAAAAGTTTGAGAATTAGGGATAAAATATGACACACTGAGTCTGAAACACAAAGCATACTTAATAAATGGGAACTCCCTACCTCTTGCTTTTTCTCTTCCATCCTTGTCACTTAATTCCCATTGTTAGATCTAAGATATTACTAGAGCTAACTAATTAACAATCGTGGGAATAAGTTAAACATTTACACAAAATCTTAAGCCCTTACTGAAATACACTAATCTACTGACTGGTGCACTGTAACAAAACTCTTCCATAAACTTAAAATATTTTAAAATGTTGAACAGTAACAAAGTAGTGTCATATAACTTTTAGTTATAAGTTAAAAGTGCCTATCTTCTCTTGAAATCATATAACCATAGAAGAGCACATTATATACATTTACCAGTGGCAAAGTAACAAAATGTGCTTTGAATATTCTGGATACAAGTCTACCATTTTATTTCATATATATGTCATTCCAGAAATATTTTATAGCCACAGAGCTTTTGGAAGTCAAACAGGATAAACACATGTTATGTGCACTATGCAGACTGAAAACTAATTACATTCTTTTTTACACACAACATTTAATTTCTCAAGTTATAATAACAGAAAAGGAAAATGTAATGGATGGTTCAAAGCAATCTGTCAAGTTTTTAATAAACAATATTTTTTCCTCTGCTCTGTAGTAATCTTTTCATTCTGGAATCTTTAACTTACTTGTACTTTAACACAAAAACTAATTTCAAATCTTCTCCACCTATAACCCATGATTTTACCATTCCTTCCTAATACTTTACTTTCTACATTGGTCTTTCACTATATCACTAACCCCGCTAAAGGCAAAGTTACTTCTTTGTAGTTCTCTTTGAACAGGGCAGCCATTTTTACTTTTGGCCAAGACAGTCCTTTACATTCATCAGTTATCTCACATCTATCTCCAGTCTCTTCCTACAAATCACAGTGATGTTAATTTCTCCTTTCCAGTTCCTATCACCTCTAAATTGCTCTTAAGAGTATCCTAATCAGCTGGCACGATGGCACAAGCCTGTAATCCCAGTTCTTGGGAGGTTGAGGAAGGAGGATCATCACAAGTTCAAGGCCAGCCTTGGCTGCATAACAAGTTCAAGTCCAGCATGAACTACATAGTGAGACCCTGTCTTTTTTTTTTTTTTGTCTTTTTGAGACAGGGTCTTGCTATGCAGTTGAGGCTGGCCTTGAGCTCACTTTTGTAGCCCAGGCTGGTCTCGTACTCGCACTGATCTCCTGCCTCAGCCTCCGGAGTACTGGGATTACAGGCGTGCACCACCACGCCCAGCTGAGACCCTGTCTTAAAGAAGCAAATTAAAAAGATTATCCTCATCAATGTGCTAAATAAAGTAATGTAATTATGCTTATAACTTAATAAAAGCCAAAACAAAAAAGGCAAGCAAACTGAAGCTACAATTTAAGATTTTTTTCTATTGTACACATTAAACTATTTAAAGTTCCTCCTGTAGTATAGCATGTTAATGCTTAATTTCAGAACTGTATTTTCTATGAGAAAAATAACTCCCAACTGGCTAGATATCAGACATGCCTAATTCTTGGTCTCACAACAGCAAGAAATGATGTTTCAAACCAGCAGAGGAAGTCAGGAAAGTTTCACTGGAAATGAGAAGTATGAGGAAAGCTCAACCACTGGGGACCTTTGTCAGGGCAATTTATACAGCAAAATCACAAAACAAGGTGACTTTGCAACTTTGGAACAGACAGACACTCCCCCTGCAATAATCCAGACCTCAAGACAAAAGAGTAAACAAATGTAGCCACATACTTCCCTAGGGATGGGCATCACATATTGATATAGCCCAAATGAGTCACTTACCTAACCCTCAAAAGGAGGAAACCCTGTCCCATATTCATATTTTCTTGATACTTGACAAGCTTCCTCATGCAGTACAGGATTTAATTAATTTTACCTGAACAATGCTGCTTGTAATCTCATTGGCTGACCAAGTTTTGTTCTACCTCCTGCCTACCTAAATAAGTTCCCACATTCCCTGCCGTAGACCTACCTCAGAGCACAGTTTTACTCTACAAAAATCCCTGGAACAGACAGCTTCCCCAGGGACATCCCGCTTGGGTCCCCTTCCTGTCCCTCTCTTGGACAGGAGCCCCCCCCCCGGGGGGGGGAGATATAAATATATATATATATATATATATATATATATATATACACACACACACACATATCTATGCATGTATGGCTGTTACTCTGAAAAAATATTCTGCTATTCTGGAAAAAAAATAAATAAATAAATAAATAAATATATATATATATATATATATATATATATATATATATATATATATATTAACCTGTTTGTTCCTAAAATTCATTCTTTGGTTTTAGAAAACACGAACTTGTCCCAGGTACCTCTCCGGTTGTTTCATTCCTCTACATCAAAACAGACACATAGCCAGGATATATGTAATGAATAAAGGAATCCTTGGAAAGGGACAGGCTCATATGTTCAGGCAATCCATCTATGCTGTCTGAGGCCTAACTGGACTTAACTGAAATGGTGGCAGTACGTAAGTAAAATCTGAAATTGCTGTGTATCTCTAGGAAAACTTGTAGGCCTGGCTCTCCTCACATTTGCCATAATCCTTGCCTGTCTCATCTCTGCTGACTTCCTCAAGTTCCTAATTCCTCTCTGACTGCATCTTAATTTCTAACTTGGCTATTTACAGTAAGCAATTCTAAAAGGAATTATAAATAACACTTCCCAATGTTAAGGCTTATTAAGGTCCAAATTCTTGTGAACCTTTGAAATTTAAAGAATGCTTACATGATTGATATGGACAATGAGATTTTTTGCTGCAGACAATAGACATTCATGAAAGAGGACTTCCAGAACTGCTTCAAAATGTAGCAAGGACAATGTGGGGAAATGAGTATTTTAAAGGAAATTAACAACAATGTCTCTTCATGTATTCACTGCGTACTTTTTGTCATGTGTATGTCGACTTATTTTCCTTACCATTTTAGGGGCACCTTACACGTTTTAAATATGAAGGGCTAATGATATTTGATTAATAAAACAAACGCCCACTGATACTAACCCTCTTTGTGCGTCACTGCCAACAGTGAAAACCTGTCGCTTGTAAGACTCCAGTGCATTTTAAAAATTCTACTAGCACCAAGGTACGGCAGGTCGCTCTTCCGGCATGTCCAAGGGTCTCATTTACAAGGTGGCACATCCACAGCTCCTTTTTTGGCTCTCGCAGGGAGCGTGACCCATCACCTGTGCGGCGCCATCACCTGCGCTAGCTCTGCCCAGGGCAGCGTCTCGCTCCTGTGACTCCAAACGTGCTTTCCAGGGACGCCATCAGCCCTCCGCCGACGCTCAGCCACGGGAATCCCCTCTCGGGCGTCAGGCGGAAATCGGGCGCACGAGGGCGCTGAAGAGAGGGGGGGAGGGGATCGGGGAAGGCCGGAGGGACGGGCCTTCCCGAGGCCCTCTGCACCTCACTTCCGGCCCGTAGCCTTCCATATCCGGGTCAAAGGTGGCCTGCGCCTCTCCTGCCGGCAGATTTCGGCACCGTTTGGGACAGCGCCCCCTGACGCAACCAGGGGTCGGTTTCTTCCTTCGATCGGCCGGCACACCGAAGCGGCCCCCTCCACCGGCCGGCTCGCATCCCCGCGCTCTGGGCGCCCGCCGAAACCAGGGCCCTCGCTGCCTCCTCCGCGCCGATGCTGAGGGGCTGAGCGGCCGCGGGCCGAGGCTGGCGGCCGCAGAGTTCGGGCTTCGGGCGCGCCACCTAGGCCAGCCGAGGGGGGTGTATGTTCTCGACGCGCCCCGGCTTGGATGGCCCGCCCTGCCCGATAAATGTGGCTGCTGAGGCGGCTGTGGCGGTGGCCGGTCCCGCTGCTGCAGAGCTTCACGTTCTCCTCGGAGCTGCGACCGCCGGCTCCGCGTACTCTGCGCCTGGCCTGGCAGCGCGGCGACCATGGACAAGATCCTGGAGGGCCTGGTGAGCTCATCGCACCCGCTGCCCCTGAAGCGGGTGATCGTGCGCAAGGTGGTGGAGTCGGCCGAGCACTGGCTGGACGAGGCGCAGTGCGAGGCCATGTTCGACTTGACGACCCGTCTCATCCTGGAGGGCCAGGACCACTTCCAACGGCAGGTGGGGCACCAGGTGCTGGAGGCCTACGCGCGGTACCACCGGCCAGAGTTTGAGTCCTTCTTCAACAAGACCTTCGTGCTGGGCCTGCTGCGGCAAGGCTACCACTCGCTGGACAGGAAGGACGTCGTCATACTGGACTACATTCACAATGGCCTGAAGCTGATCATGAGCTGCCCGTCGGTGCTGGACCTCTTCAGCTTGCTGCAGGTGGAGGTGTTAAGGATGGTTTGTGAGAGGCCAGAGCCGCAGCTCTGTGCCCGCCTGAGCGACCTTCTGACCGACTTCGTGCAGTGCATCCCCAAGGGGAAGTTGTCCATCACCTTCTGTCAGCAGCTGGTTCGGACGATAGGCCATTTTCAGTGTGTGTCCACCCAAGAGAAGGAGCTGCGGGAATATGTTTCCCAGGTCACAAAAGTGAGTAACTTGCTACAGAACATCTGGAAGGCTGAACCCTCCACACTGCTACCTTCCTTGCAAGAAGTTTTTGCGAGCATCTCTTCTACAGGTGAGGGTCACTGTGTTTAGGGGCCTGTCTCCCGACATTCAACTCGCACCGTGTTTGCTTTCTCACCCGTAGATTCTTAATAACTCCATTCAAAATTTTATTTCGATGCGATGCTGTATTCAGAATATCACTGCCTACCTTAAAAGCAGACAGCATTCCTACTTTAAACGTTAAAAACATCTAGGTCACAGACCTTTGTCACTAAACAAATTGATTACCCTGCCTCTGCTCAAATTATGGAATTGCTTGAGCATGACACTACTCTGGAAAGCTTCATTCGTTAGTGACTAATGGTACTATAATGTTTGTTTACAGTACCACATTATTATCATATTCGGCTGTCATTTTGTTGAGATGAGTTTTTTACATTTTTTGAATTCCTCCATTTTTTAAGCTCATAGACTGTGGGATCCTATCACTAGATTGTTATTAAATGTGGAAATTTTAAATATTGGCATATTCTAGCTAGTAGTGTGCTTGAGTAGGGAGGGATACAGGTAGCATGAGAAGAGGGAGACTGTGAGGACTTCAAGTAGGTGTACCCTGAACTGCATGCTCAGAATTGGGGATGAGTCAACTGATTGTTGGCTGAAAATGTTTGCTCACTCAGGAATTTTACCTGTGCATCAGGAATTTTACCTGTGCATGTGTTCTCAAAAGTTTTGGAGCTTTCAGATCTGTAGGCTGTAGAGTTGTAGGTTGAAAGCCAAGTTCATTTCCTTCTTGGTACAACGATTCCTGCTGATTATACTATTCAAGGGTTCAAAATTGAACTTGTGAAAAAGGTGTCCTTGTTTTATCTTAAAAACCCCAAATAGGTTCCGAAGAATTTAATACATCATGTAGTATATGTTTATATTATTCAATTGGTTAGCTTTTTTTCTCCTTGTAATTTTACTTGTATTGGCTATCTTCACCATAATTTTTACTTTTAAATTTTTCTTTAGTGCAATATAATGATGACTATAATAGGTTTAAGTGACTTAGTTTTTTCAGTGGGAATTGAAATATTTTCTGACTACTGGCTGGCAAGTGAATTTTTTAGCATAATAGTAAATATTAAATGCAAAAAAAACAATTTATGGACTAGAATGGCAACTAGTGGATAACAGTTCTTATAGTCAAGTATTTTATCTATAGAATGATTACGGCTACTCACTTGTAATCTTGTTTTCGTAAATCAGTATTCTTTATTAAATACTATCTGTAGTATGTAACATAACACCTTCCTGACATTTGCTACAAATTTGTATATTTGCCAGTGTTTTTTAAATACTTCACTTGAATCTTTCCATATTTCTTTTCTTTTTAATTGAAAATGTAGATGCATCGTTTGAGCCTTCTGTAGCCTTGGCAAGCCTCGTGCAGCATATTCCTCTTCAGATGATTACAGTTCTCATCAGGAGTCTGACCACAGATCCAAATGTAAAAGATGCAAGTATGACCCAAGCTCTTGGCAGGTACTTTTTCTTGACACTATCAGCAGTAATGGTAAATTTCAGAAGAGCAGATATTTTGTTACTTTCTAAGTAATGAAAACTTAAATACTTGAAAGTAAAAGTATGGAAGTAAGTATATAAAGATTCTACATGTTCACTGAAATGACTTTTACTTTTTCATAGCTTGCACAAGCATATCAGTATGACAGATCCATTTTCATTTTAACTTTTGTTAAACCCCAAAGCATGCACATATTATACAGACAGAAGGTGGTAGAATTATCAACATGTATTTCTAATTTCTCTTATCTTTATTATTTCCTGTAATCTGAGCTTTTCCCCCCAGCGAAATATATACTTTTACTTTCTCTTTCAACTAGGCCCTGGGGGAACTGTCTGTTTGAAATTTATTTTTTCTCCCTTGATCTTGTGGAGATGATTAAGCAGGACATGAATTCTAATTTGATAATTTTCTCTTTAACATTTTGAAAATAATGCTACCTTTTCTTTGGGTATCTGTTGTTGCTAAGGGCAAGTCAGTCTGATTGTCATTTATCTGTAAGTAGTCACCCTTCTCTGATAACTTTTATGTTTTTTCTTTCCTTAGTGTTTTGCAGTTTGATTGTACATTTCTAGATATAAATTCAATGTTATTTGTCCCTTCACTTTTAGTCAACCAGTCATTGATTTATTCAAATCGCATGTACTGAACATTCACCCTGAGGGCTAGAGAGTATTTGAAATATCCGGAGCAAAATGATAAAAATACTGCTTTCAAAGGTTTGGAGAAAGACAGTAGTAAGATGATAATATTCCTACACTTACCCCAATCAATTTCAGAACTGTTAAAATGTGATACCCAATCATGGGTATCCTAGTTATTTTGGCACAACTTTTCTTGCCATAGTAGTATCTAACTATGTATCTTAAAATAGGCTATATCCAAAATATGATAAGAATAATAATTTACTGACTAATGAGTGTTTGGGGAAAAAATGTGGACAAGAAGGGGCAAAAGGCATAAGGGAACAGTTTGCAATTTTAAATAAGATCGATAAGGAAGGGTTCATTGAAGTAACCATGGCAATAAAGACGCAAAGGCAATGATGGAGCAAACCTGTGCATGTAATACCTATAGGAAAGAATATCAAGGTGGATAATAATTCAACTTAAGAAAATTTAACTTAAAAATTTTTAATTGTACAATAGTACAAAAGGTACTCAAGATAATTATGCCTAAAATTGTTTTAACTGTGCAAAAAGTACTAGTGCAAAAGTAATAGGGTTTTCAGTCATTTTGCTGGGCTCTTTTCTCCTGATTCTTAACATACATCTGTGAAAAAGCCCCAATAGTAGCCGTGTCACCACTGCAACCTTAGACTGCCTTGAAATTTCTTCAGTCACCCTTAATCTCAGTTTCAGGCAGTCTCTGGACATGAGCAAAATGTACACAATTTGCTTCTGAAGCATAACACGCCTGCTCTGGAGTCCCTCAACGAATGCAGCCTTTCTTCCCAGCAGAAACATCCTGAGCCTGGTCTTCATCAGCACTTCTATCAGCCTTCTGGTCTTCTAAACTCTTACCAAAGTCC
>PVJA010050028.1:0-13472 GCA_004027025.1 Myocastor coypus | reverse complement strand
AGACAGGGTCTCGCTATGCAGTTGAGGCTGGTCCTGAGCTCACTTTTGTAGTCCAGGCTGGTCTCGAACTCGCACCAATCCTCCTGCCTCAGCCTCCCAAGTGCTAGGATTACAGGCGTGCGCCACCACGCCCGGCATTCACTCATTTTTTTTTATGGTCGGCTCAGTCTGCCCCAAGGGCAGGGCTGGCGCAGCATGTGGTGCCAGGGATTGAACCGCTGTCCCTGAAGCCACCCAAGCTTTCCCAAGCAGGCGCTTTAGACCACTGAGCCATCCCGCCGGGCCCCATCATTCTTTATTTAATCTGACCATTCTCCTGTGTTCCCAAAGCCTTGTGTTATATTCCTGTAGACGTACTTGTGACTTCTTGATAAAACCATGGTTTGCAACCCAGGGTGGGGTTAAGCCACTTTTAGAAAAAATACTATCGGGCATGGTGGTGCATGCCTACGATCCCAGCACTTGGAAGGCTGAGGCAGAAAGATCGCCAGAAGTGTGAGGCCAGCCCAGGCTACAGGGCGAGTTCAAGACCAGCCTGAACTACATAGCGGGAAGGAAGGAAGGAAGGAAAGGAAGGAAGGAAGGAAGGAAGGAAGGAAGGAAGTTCCCATTCTAAAAGGAATCTGGATATTAATAAAAATTTTTAAATGATCCTGATGTGCAGTCAAGATTGAAAACTACTGGTCCAGGGCCCGGCAGGATGGCTCAGTGATCTTAGGAAAGCTTGGGCAGCTGCAGGGACCGCGGTTCGATCCCCGGCACCACATGCTGCACCAGCCCTGCCCTCAGGACAGGCTGAGCTGGCCATAAAAATAAATAAATAAACAAACAAAAGTTCTGAAACAAGAAAAAAAAATTAAAAAAAACTACTGGTCCAGGATGAGGCCAGGTGGTAGGCACACACTGGGAGGTCTGGAGGAGCCCCCTCTCCTCTACATGTGACTTGTTTCTGCTCACGCATGCGCACAGCGTGGTAACAGTTCATTCCTTCCCACCGAGCCCACTGTCTTCACAGCTGCAAGGCGAGCAGCGTGAACCAAATGGAGTTGACCTGCTTCGCTCCCTTGGTCCCAGATGCCACCCAGCTTTCCTGATCCTGGGGGTTAAATCTCTACCAAAAGCCTATCACCCCCTCAGCTCTGTACGCTACTGTTTCAGCCTCCATGGTTACTGACTTTCTCCATCCAGTTATAGTTGCCTTTCCTTGGAGCAAGAACCATCTCCTTTTGCTGTCCCTCAAGTGCTCTACTAAGTGTCTGACACTGAGATGATAAAGCCTGCAGGGTAGCTGCCAAGCTGTGTAACAGAACTAGGCCAGCAGGGGCACCAGGGGAGGCGTCAGCACTCATGCTTGGCTGCCGATCCTGACTTCACTCTGGGTTGTAAGAAAATGGGCCCAGGGCCCGACACCACTATTGCCCAGCCATGCGCCCTTGGCAGACCACTTTTAGGCCCATTTCCTTGCCTCTGGGGGCTGTGAGGCTTGAATGAGATTGAGCAGGGCAGTGCCTGGCACTGCGCTCTGGAAATGTCAGGAGCTGGACCTGGGGCAACCCTTGACCATATAAACACGGCCAACCAGGGATTCAGAGTCCCAGGGCCCAGTCCTAGGTCCTGCGTAGTAACTGAAAAAATCCAGCAACTTGGAGTTTTAACTGGCCCCCAACATCATTAGCTAATGAAATGTTTGTTTTAGGCTTTCAGAACAAGACAAGACAATCAGCACCCAGCAAGGAGAGCCTGAAAAGAAACCCAAGCATCCTATGTTCCTATGTGAGCTCCACGACTGTGCAAGTGGGGCCTTTTGGCCTGATCTCCACATGGCCGCAGTGTCCAAGCCCCATTTGCCCTCTGGCACGCATCTGTGTGAACACTCTGCACAAGCAGGAGACGGTAAGGGCACAGAATAGCCACAGAGACAGCTCAGCAGCTTAAGTGCCTGCCTGGCAAGAGCAAGGTCCTGAGTTCAATCCCCAGAACAAAAATAAATCAATAAATAAAGGCACACTCTCCCTTCCCAACCAAGCAGGTGGACATGGTGTGGGAGGCAGCCAGAACCAAACCCGCCCACGGCAGAACAAGCAGCCCCATGCCAAGCCTGGACTGGGCTTCTGCTCCTCCACATCCTCCAGGCCAGGGCCTCTTCTGACTTCAGCCTTCACCCCATCCTTCTTCCTCCCACTGCTTCACACCAATCTGGTCTCTGTTGAGCATGCTGGTGTTTGAAAAGATTAGGATTCTGGGGCCTAGCGGGATGGCTCAGTGGTCTAAAGCGCCTACTTCGGAAATCTTGGGCGGCTTCAGGGACTGCGGTTCGATCCCCGGCACCACATGCTGTGCCATCCCTGCCCTCAGGGCAGGCTGAGCCGGCCAAGAAAATAAATGAATAAACAAAGGTTCTTAAATAAGAAAAAAAAAGTAAAAAAAAAAAAAAGATTAGGGTTCTGCCTCGTTAGTGTCCAGGGATTCCTATTATCAGAGCCACAAGGGACTGGTCATCCAGTTCACTGAGTTTCAAACATCTTTCACAGAGGAATAATGCTTCCTGAAGAGAAGTAATGGGTAGCTACAGACCTGAAGTAAGAATAGATAGTCTTGGGAGGGCATGGTGGCCCATGCTTATAATCCCAGAACCAGCACCTGGGAGGCTGAGGCAGGAGGATCACAGTATATTCCAGGCCAGCCCGAACTACATAGTTCAGTTTGTTTCAAAACACAAGAAAAGCCAGGTGTGGCGGCACATGCCAAGGTCATCGTGAACTACACGGCAAGACTCAGTCTCAGAACACCAATAAATAAATAGCCTTTGAGCCCTCTTCTTCTCCTTTCCTTGCTAACCCCCAAAGGAATCGGTAAAAACCCTAGAGTGGAGCTAGAGCATAGCTCTGTGGTGGACATGTGCAAGACCCTGAGTCGGAACCTCAGCACCATGAGCACAAAAGAAGGGAGGGAAGAGAGAAAGAGATGGACATGAGACGGGGAAGGGAAGAGGAGGGAGGGAAAGGAAAAGGGAACAAATCGGGACAAAAACAATGTGAAAACTCAGGAGTGGGCTGGTGAGACAGCTCAGCAGGCTAAGCGCCTGCCTAGGCAAGCTCAAGGACCAGAGTTCAATCCCTGGCACCACATGCCACACCAGCCCCACCTCCGGGGCACACTGAGCCAGCCAGCCACAGAGACTGGGCATGGAGGGCACATGCCTGCAATCCCAGCACTGGGGAGGCTGAAAACAGGAGGGTAACTAGGAGTCTGAGCTGCATAGTGAGACCCCAAATCAAATACATTAAAAAGAAAAATGAAAGAAGCCGGGGAGATAGCTCAGTAAAAATACGTACATGCCTGGCAAGCCCAAGGTCCTGAGTTCAATCCCTGGTACTGCCAAATATATATTAAAATAAAACCTAAACTGAGAAAAAAAGAAAATTCACTGGGTTAGCCAGACATAGTGGTGCACGCCTGTAATCCCAGCACTCGGGAGGCTGAGATAGGAGGATCACCAAGAGTATGAGGACAGCTTAGGCTACACAGTGAGACCCTGTCTCAAAAAACAAAGAAAGGAAAGAAAAAAAGAATGAAAGAACCAGGCTGGGTGGCATACAGCTATAATCCCAGCATTTGGGAGGCTGAGGCAGGAAGATCAGTGCAAGTTTGAAACCAGCCTGGGCTACAAAAGGCCAGCCTGACCTGCATAGTGAGACCCTGTCTCAAAAACACAAAAAAAAAAAAAAGAAAGAAAGAAAGAAAAGAAAAAGAGAGAGAATGGACTCATCCAACACCTCCCCACACACAAGTGGGATGAGTTTCAGCTATGGCACCCCACAAATCTGCAACCCCACAAATCTGGCAAGTCATCTCACCACTGAGGCGTCCCTTCCTGTTCATGTAAGTGCCCCAGACTGGAGAGACACGTCATTCTGTCAGGGCTAGAGTATGCATCAGTCAATCTAATCTCATTGCTCAGAGTCCAAGTAGCAGATGCTTAAAAGAAAACCTGGATGTTCTGGAGCAGATAGCAGGTGTGAGGAAGGCTGGGGACTCAACCAGAGGAGGACAAAGGGTAACTAAGGGTCACCAAGGTTGCTGAGCCAGCTGCACAGACCAGAACAATGGAAAAGGTGAACAATGGCAATGCCACCCATTCCCCACCCGCCTGAACCACATCCTCATGCACACATGTGGCCAGGGAAGGGAGACCCATTCAACCAGCCTGGTGGTAGCAGAGCCAAGGAACCAGCCTGGTGCCAAGATGCCCTCCATGAGACTGTGGCCCAGCCTCTGAGGACAGCCAGGGCCCTGACAATATGACAAGAACGTGCCACAGAGCCAGACAGGTGGGGAAGCCAATGGCCCTAGGTTTTTATTTTTTATTTCACATGGGCAGTAGAGGATAGAGTGACCCATCCTTGCTCCCCTTGCATTGAATGTGCCTTGGGTTTTAAGACCCCAGAGTGTCGCTTGGAGCCCCTTCCTTTTACTCCCAGTGCAGGAGGGGCAGGAAAGAAAGCACTGAGAATGGGTGTGCAAAGCGAGAGGTCCGCACCCCTCAGCAGCTCCCTGAGGCCCTCTCCCTACAAGACTTTACAGACAGCAGGACAGAAACATATGGCAGAGAAACAGACAGGCCAGAAAAGACCCCACAAACGTACACATACACACATACACACTGGCCCCTTCCTTTGGCATGGCTCACCCTAACTCTGGAAACAGGATCTAAGGGTGGTTGTTGGGGCCTGAACTCTGGGTTGTCCTATGAGTGACCCAGGGCCAACTGAGTCCTTGGTACACACAAGCTCTCCAACCAAGGAAGCTCCCTTTCCTGCCACCCACACAGAAACACCCCCTTTCCCTTTCACACTCACCACTTAAAGATTGTTCAAGTACTAAGGATAGACAATGGGAAAGGAGAATCCACCCTCATCCAGTCTGCCCAACTAAGGGCCAGTAAAGAGCCCTCCAAGCCCTGGCCCTGGGTCTTCTGCACAGAGTTTCCCCCTCTTTCCTGCAATTCTATGCAGAACAGAAAAGGTGGAAATGGATTAAGCCCAGTGCTGCAATGGTCCTCAGCATAAGAGATGCAATCAGACTTCCGCCTGGTAGGGAAGAGGATCAAGAAGGTAAGCACCATAATCCTGGGGTGGGGGTGGGGGGGTCTCACAGTCCTGATAGGGTAGAGGTGGGACAGGTCTACCTTAGCCTCCAGCAAGGGGCAAGCATCTGCCTCCCTAAGCTTGCAGCATTGTTCCCGACCGCTAGCTCTGCTAGGGAGATTTTTCTGCTTACCTCTTCAGACTCATCAATTCCCCCAGGCAGTACCTGCTGCCTCAGGCTGCCCGGCAGCCATCCTGATAAAGTTCCTGTAGGTTCCCAGGAAAGGGGGAACATACCAAGACCCCCACCAGGTAGGTGAAGGCACCTGGGAGGCTGGGTAGAGCAGGGCATTGCACAAACCCTGGCCTGCCTCTCAGTCAGCCTTTCTCAGTCTGCTGTCTGTCACTGGTTCCTGGCTTTCAACAGCAGACAGGGCGATGAGCATCTGCCCAGCGTAGTAGGTGGACATGATGAGTGCCCGAGAGTAGGGCACAGGAAAGCGGAACTTGTTGAGCCCAATGGTCAGGTCTGAGATCATAAAGAGCAGTGCACCACCTCCAGCTGCCAACTCCGTCCAGCGCCAGGCTGCTCCGGCTAGCCGCAGCCCTGCCACAGCTCGCCAGCCCATGAAGCTGATGAGGGCCACGTAGACCCCCACCAGGTAGGTGAAGGCACCTGAGAGGCCCGGGTAGAGCAGGGCATAGCACAGGCCGGAGAGCACTCCCATTACCGCACCAGTCCGGAGAGCCAGTGGCCGCATGCCAAAGGCCGAGGCGTACAGCATGTGCGTCACAGCAAACATCAGCATACCTGGGAGTGAGAGAGAACAAGGGATGCTGAAGGTGGGCTTGGTGACTATGTGTATTTGGGGGTGGGGTAACCCGGCAGCTTTGTGTTAGAGGAGTCACAGGGGCAGGAAGATCCACAAAGCAAAGATCACCCCCATACAAACACATGCTGTCCTGAACTGATTGCACTAGATCACCTGCATCCACCCAATGGGGGACCCTGCAGTCCCTGGCTCCAGAAAACCTCCAACTCCCTGTTGAAAAGCTCCCTTCTCCAAATCCGTGGCTCTCCCAGGACTCCCCCCAGCCTCAGAACCCCTTCTAGCTGGGCGTGGTGGCGCATGCCTGTAATCCCAGCACTTGGGAGGCTGAGGTAGGAGGATGGGTGTGAGTTCGAGATCAGCCTGGGCTACAGAAGTGAGCTCAAGGCCAGCCTCAACTGCATAGCGAGACCCTGTCTCAAAAAAGAAAAAAAAAAAGAACCCCTTCCAGGCAGTTCCTGCAGCCACTGACCATGCACGAAGTAGCCCTGGTCCTGCCAGATGAGAAAAGCATCTCCTACAGCGGAGAATATGAGCCCCACGAAGATGCGAGTGGCGCTGGGGTGGGTCTGCAGGAATCCAAGGCCGTGCGCCAGCAGGAAGAGCCACAGGCAGAAGATGGGCAGGCACTTGATGAGAGCGCTGACCCAGGACGGGCTGGACGAGGGTAGCCAGAGCACAAAGTACACGCAGGTGGCCTTGAAGAAGGGTACCAGTTTGGGTCCCTCACTTTTCACCTGGAAGACAGAGGACAAGGGCAGCGCTGAGATCTTGGAAGCTCAGAAGCCTGTTGTGGGGCTCAGAGCCAGTACCCTCAACCCCACCAACTACATCAGAAACAAGATTTTACCCTTCACGCCACCCCCAAAAAGAAGGACACAGCGACCTTCTGCAACCCATAGGTGTGAGAGAACAAACCCATTGTCAGTCGTAAGCCTGATTCCTTGGGAAGGGGAAAGGCTCTAATGTCCTGGTTACTCTTGTCCACAGGGCTGGGCAGCAAACAAGCCTGAAGCCCTTCTTCAGCCCAATGCTTTCCCTTCCTGGCTCCCTCCCTCTGCCTGCTTGGTGCCTCCTTATTCTGTCTCCCTGCCAGCATCAGCCCCCAGCTGTGTGGAACCACAGAGACCGGCCAGCTTATGATCCCCAGCCACGGCCAGGACACAAGCCTAGGGCCCTGGCAACACCAGGTGAGTGCCAGGAATGTGGAAGGGTGGGAGGACAACCACCTCCACCCCCACAGGCACTGTCATCCTCAGCCTTCACTCTACCTACTACCCTGGACAAACAGTGGCACCAAGGACAAGGACAGTAGCCAGGGATGCTGGGTAGAGAAAGACTCATGAGATAGGAGTGAGAAACACCAGAGACCTCAGGGACTGGGGACTCTATGTGTGTGTGTGCGTGTGTGCGTGTGTGCGTGTGTGTGTGTGTGTGTGTGTGTGTGTGTGTGTGTGTGTGTGTGTGTGTTGTCTGCCAGAAAACAAGAACTGGAGGGGTGGGAGAAAGGCAGAAAGGGGGTGGAGGAGGGCTTCTTTTCCCAGCTTCTGATCCCGAGCCAGCAGACAGCTTGGGAGGAGACAGGAACTGAGAGAGGGAAGTTAGAGCAGCTGACTTGGTCTCAGCCGGATTAGGGGGAGGGTGGCTGAAGAAAGGTTGTACCCAAGGCCACTGCAGGCACAGTCCAAGCCGGGGGTGGGGAAGGCTACAGGGATTGTGAAGCTGGGATTCCCGGGAGCGCCTTTCTTTGGGCAGCTGGGGACCTGGATGCCCACAGTCGACCCAAGTTAGTCTTCTCTGCTGAAGTGTCTCTGGCAAGGTGAGCTGTCAAGCACAGGGCACAAGTCCCCAGATACTGATCCCCAGTATCAGACTCCCAGACCACCAGATACTGATCCGCCGGGGTGACGGGTGAGGGGGAGGCTTGCTCTTGCTCTACAGGAGGCTAGAAGAGAGAGTACAGATGACTTCCAAGGAAACCCCCACCCCACGAGCGTGGTCGGGGTGCGGGCAAGGCAGAGGTGGAGGCAGGGGGAGATGCCACGCTCTCAACCTCCCAGCCCTCCGGCATCACTGTCCCTCCCCCTCCTCTAACCCAGCCCCCTCTTTCCAGGAGAAACTGGCTGCAGGCAGGGAGACCACGACAGCCATAGAGAATCGAGCGCTAGAAGCTGAAGGGTGGGAAGGCGAGACAAAGGCTTGCAGGGGAGACAATTTGGAAAAGGAGGCAACGTCAATAGCGACCCATCCTCCTCCAGCGCTACGTGAGCATAGCGTAAACGGGGCATCCCCTCCCGCTCTTTGTTCATAGGCGAGGACCAGGAGGCAAGCAACTTGGCCGGGATTCCCAGGAGGTCCCCGCCACCCTCCGGTCCCCTCTCCATGCCTCCCTCTGATCCGCTGCCGTTCCAGGCCGCGCGACCCCGCCGACCGGCGCCAGACACACACAGATCAACAAAGTCACGCTTCCGAGTCACGTGCCCGGTGTTTGCCCCCCTCCCGTGGGCGCGAGAGGAGAAGCCCGCTCGCTCGCTCGCTCACTCACCACAGTGACCGGGGACACCATGGCGGCGGCGGCGGCGGCGGGAGTGGGGTACACCCGCCCCGGGCTGCAGTGGCCGGGATGCACCAGAGGCCAGGTGAGCTGTCTGACAGCGAAGTAACAACGCTGAGGAACCAACAATCCCTTCAGGGCTCGCGGCGCTCAGACTTCGGGCTGTGAACTCTGTGACGTCACCTCCCACAAGTCCAATCAGAGAGGGGGAGATGGATGGGCGGAGCCTAGAGGGCGGGGCTTGGAATGCGAAGCCCGTCCGGCTCTCCGGGTTTCAGCTCTTCTCCTTCGGGGGAAGGAGGCGGAGCCAGAGGCCCCGCCCCGCCTGGGGGTGGGGCCAGGAATCCCGGAACGTGATGGCCCCCAGGAGACCCAGCGAAGAGCAGCCTAGGAGGCGACAAACAGGTCTCTGCTCTGGACAACCCCCACACGCGATTTCTCCTAACTCAGAACAGATCCCCTTTGGCCTTCAAGCAGGCAATCCCCACAGACACAAATACACAACGTGCACTGTGCACAAACACACATCTGAATAGACATACAGGGCTTGGGAAGATTGTTCCGTGGCATAGCACCTGCTTGGCCAGCACAAGATCATGAGTTCTAATGTACCAAAACAAAACAAATGGACACACAACCATCAGCAAGCTCATAGAAGAGACTCTTGTGTAGGTACAAAGACCCACAATCCTAAGGAACGTACAAACATGCGGAATTGCCATTACACTAAACAAGGGTCAGATGCTCAACTGTCTTTAGGCATACACTTCTCGCAAATCGGAGACGACTGTAACACACACAAGTAACAACGCACCAGAAAGTTCAGACAGCAGATTTTCTCTACTCTAAGGACGCTGAGCAGAGTATGTGAGTGGATTTCATAATGATGTTACATGAAGTTGCACAAGTCTGGAGGAACCGAGCATGCGCAGAATCATGGAATTACATGGACAAACTGGTAGGTGTTAAATAAACTGGAATTGGTTCAGGTTTTGCAGCTCCCATACTCTGCAACTGGGTGAATCACCACCATCTCTGGCCTTGATTTCCTCACGTGTCAACTGCGTGGATGGCCTCTGTGGTTCTTCCCCACACAGGCATGTTGTGGGGGTTCCAGTAAGTCCAGCAGGCTTCCTGGAGATGGAGACCTCAGTTAAACCTCCAAGGAGAGGGAAAGGGTCTGTGCTGGGGTTTGTAGTCCAAGCGTACTAGCTGTGTTTGGAGCTTGGGGACCAGGGGGAAAGGAGAGACCAGCCCTGATTAGCAGCCATTAAGGTCTAGAGAGGTGACACTAAGGTCCTCTGCTGTACCAAGCCTTGTGCAGCACCAGGGAGGGACTAATGGGCTACAGCCTCCTGCAAGTTCCTTCTACAGTGGACCTTTTCCTTGTCTTCTGAGTCTTCCTTTAAGCCTGTACTGTTGACCTGACAACGCCTCAGAGAGGGGATAGCTCTGCCCTAGACACAGAATGGACAACCAGAGGTTCAGATCCTGGTTCAATAAGGGTGAGAGTCAGGGATTTGGGATGGGGGATAGTTGCCCAAAGTTATCCACATTCTCCTTAGACGACACCTGCAGGGAGCTCCACTGGTCAATGAATCCTACCTGTTCTGTTTTCTTTCCGGTTGGGGTGTGAGCAACCTAGGTCTCCAGAGTGGAGGACAAGAGTTGCTGCAGCCAGGGCTTTGTCACACACACGTGCACACATGGGCCCACCCACAAAAGGTACTGCCTGAAGAGCACTGAACTGGGAGAAATACTGTACTTAGTAATGGTCCCTCTTTCTTGTGAACTGCTTGTTGTATAACTGGGTCTATCACTCCATCTTTAAAGCCTTGGTGTCATCATCAATAAAAGATAGGCATGGTGCCAGGAGAGAAGTGCAGTACGCATGCCAGTCTGCCAGCTAAACTCTCTAAAAGGGATAGCTCTCATAACACTCAGAGGCAATTCTCAAAATTGGGCAAGTCAGGGCATTGTTTTTTTCTTTTTTTTTTTTTTTTTTTTTGTCATTTCTCTGGACATGCATTTCACTAATAATAAAAATGAAGCCAGGTGTGTTGGCTCACTCATGAGGCTTAAGCATAAGGATCAATGCAAGTTTGAGGCCAACCTAGGATGGATACACATGTGTTCAAAGCCAGCCTGAACTACATGCAAGACCCTGTCTTTAAAAAGATAAACTTGGGCCCGGCAGGATGGCTCAGTGGTCTAAAGCGCCTGCTTGGGAAAGCTTGGGCAGCTTCAGGGACCACGGTTCGATCCCGGGCACCACATGCTGCGCCAGCCCTGCCCTCGGGGCGGGCTGAGCCGGCCATAAAAATGAGTGAATAAACAAATAAAGGTTCTGAAACAAGAAAAAAATAAATAAAATTAAAAATTCTTAAAAAAAAAAATAATAATTTAAAAAATAAAATAAAATAAAATAAAATAAAAAGATAAACTTAAAAATAAATAAATAAATAAATAGATAGATAGATAAACTTGGGGTGGGGTATGGTTCAGGGGTGTACTGCTTACCTAGTATGCCTGGGTTTCAATTTCCAGCTTGGGTTTTTTTTTTTTTTTTTTTTTTTTTTTTTTTTTTTTTTTTTTTTTTTTTTTTTTGTCTTTGAGACAGGGTCTCGTTATGCAGTTGAGGCTGGCCTTGAGCTCACTTTTGTAGCTCAGGCTGGTCTCCGAACTCGCAACAATCCTCCTGCCTCAGCCTCCCAAGTGCTGGGATTACAGGCGTGCGCCACCACGCCCGGCTTCAATTTCCAGCTTGGAAGAAAAACAAGACAGGGCTATGTCAGTAGTTCCCAACAAGTGGAGACCCTAAGTTACTTGGAAAAAATTTTTAAACTATAATTGGCTCTGTCCCATCCTAGTCCTAATAAGTCATATATTTTTAATAAGCCTCTAAACACAGATGTCTCAATACTGTATATAAAGCATGAGATCTAGAACTATCACTCTCAGGTTTCAAATCCATACTGCATTACCTGAAAGACAAGTGAATCAGATCCATAGCCTCTCCTCTCCATGCCAATTATTCTTTGTTTGCCCCACCTACCCCCCTCCCAGATCCATACTTGGTCATTTTCCATTCTGCCCAGAACCCCAGGCTCTAAGGTGTACAGCACTGAGGCTCCCTGAGCCCCTGGCTTCTAGCTGCCTTTGCTCCTGAGTCAGAGGCCAATCCAAGGGATGGGAAGGCAGTGTGGGTGAAGTCCACCAGTCCGAGTTGAGAATCTAGAGGCAGTTCTAGAGTCTGTGCTCAGTGGCTAGATCTAGACTCCTTACTCCCAAGACCTGGAATGGCAGTGATCCTCATCCCAGGATGGTTTCTTTAACCCTGCCCACATCTCTACAAGTGGTCATTAAATTCTTTTCAGTTAAATTCTTGAGATGCCAGCACCCTGACTGTTGCAGGCACCAACAAGTACAATACACTTGCTATCCCCTTCCCCAGTGTAAAGAACTTATCCCAATTGCATTCATTTTGGTAAGAAAAAATAAATTTTTATTACTACTCAGGGTTTTTACTTTGGATTGCACATGGCAGGGCATAGAGCGGGGGTTATAGCTGTCTGCAAATTGACATTCCTTCCTTTCTGTACCCAAAACAATGTGTTGGCATGGTCCTTTTCACACAGCTTTGTAATTTTCTTTATTTATTTATTTATTTTTTTGTTTGTTTGTTTGTTTCAGAACCTTTGTTTATTTACTCATTTTTATGGCCGGCTCAGCCCGCCACGAGGGCAGGGCTGGCGCAGCATGTGGTGCCGGGGATTGAACCGCAGTCCCTGAAGCCACCCAAGCTTTTCCCAAGCAGGTGCTTTAGACCACTGAGCCATCCCGCCGGGCCCCAGCTTTGTAATTTTCTCTGTCCTTGCTCAACTCCTCTGTAAGACTGAGCTCACCTCTTCACTCATCCGCCGGGCGTGGTGGCGCACGCCTGTAATCCCAGCACTCGGGAGGCTGAGGCAGGAGGATTGGTGTGAGTTCGAGACCAGCCTGGGCTACAAAAGTGAGCTCAGGACCAGCCTCAACTGCATAGCGAGACCCTGTCTCAAAAAGACAAAAAAAAAAAACTCTTCACTCATCCAACAAATGTTCCCTGTGCACCTCGTATGTTTGAACCACTGTGTTAGGAGCTGGTGTTCAAAATATTGAGTACAATGTAGGCTCCATCCTCACAGAGCCTACGGTCCGCTTCAGGCAGCGAGTCAACAGATGTGCCATGTGGCAACTGAAATCGTTGAGGGATCAAGGTACGTGACAGGTGACACCAAAGAGACATCAGAATCATTAAGCACACCTGACAGAGTTGAAGAAGATAAAGCTAAATCTACAAGAGTGAGTCATCTCCATTGGTCAGGCACCCACAGGTTGGACATCCCTGACAAAGGGAAGCATGAAAGCACAAGAGACATGCTGAATTCAAGGCAATAGCCACAGTACTAGGGTGAACTGAGTAGAAATGGAGAAACCAGAGATGTAAGCATGAGCCAGGTCAGGAGGGGTCTTGAATGTCCTACTAAGGAGTTTGTTTGTTTTTTTTTTTTTTTGAGACAGGGTCTCGCTATGCAGTTGAGGCTGGTCCTGAGCTCACTTTTGTAGCCCAGGCTGGTCTCGAACTTGCACCAATCCTCCTGCCTCAGCCTCCCAAGTGCTAGGATTACAGGCGTGCGCCACCACGCCCGGCGCCCTACTAAGGAGTTTGGACTTGACCCAGTAGATGACAGAAAGCCAGTTGTCTTCTGTTCCTTCTGTCTTCTGCTCTGCTTGGGACTGGCTCATTTGAAGTAGACACATGAAAAATAAATAGAAAGGGGACCAAACATCTCTCTGGACCAGCCTTGCTACTTCCTGGGGGGTTCTCACCCAGAAGTTTCCTCTCTCTCTGAGGCCGGGCATGGTGGTGCACGCCTGTAATCCCAGCACTCGGGAGGCTGAGGCAGGAGGATCGGTGTGAGTTCGAGACCAGCCTGGGCTACAAAAGTGAGCTCAAGGCCA
>PVJA010050027.1:0-13278 GCA_004027025.1 Myocastor coypus | reverse complement strand
CTATAGAATGATTGTGAGGACAATATGCAATATGTCAACTTTCAAAGAAAAAAAGGGGGAAAAGAAAAAAAAAGTAGTGTGGATTTAGAAAGGTTAATGTTTAGTTGTTTGATCAATCTTATATACCTATATGTATTAATCTAAACTGATCCGATGATGAAAATATGTAATATAACCATTGTTAAATTTAAACAATAAAAGAATTGAAAAAAAAATATTTCACATCTATTTCTCTGCCAGGTAGGTCTGGGAAGGAGACGTTGAAGAGGAGCAGCAATTTGGGCAGGGGGGCACAAAGGGACAGAGGCAGCAGAGAGGGAAGGAGAACGCTGCCTAAAGTGGGTGAACCAGACCTGACTACACCTCTCAGAACTAGCCCTGCTCTGAGCTTAAGGTCCACTCATGTACTTTTTTCTGTTCCTTCACGTCTTTCCCTTCCTGATAATACTTTTTTCACCTCAGGATTTAATCTTCCCACACTACCTACTCTTCAGCACAGTTGGGAAGATTTCAGCAATATGTAACATAAGATGTAATGAAGAGCAAATTGAATACAAGGAAATTTTCTATCTCAGACCACGAAAAGCTCAAATATGATTTAAGTCAGCAGATGAACAATGTAATAATAATAATAATAATAATAATAATAATAAAGTTCTTTCCATCTTTTTGCTCTGCCACCCTCAGGCAACAGCTAGATTTCCTCATGCTTGCAAAATAGCTGCAAAATCCATCCAGACTCAGAAAAAGGATGACAACCTCACTGTGTCTGTTTCTAAGAGTTCAGAAACTTACTCCACCCTTAACTCTATAAAATTTCCTCAGACCTCACTGACCAGAACTAGACCACAGGCCCCCTCTTGAGTCAGTTACTGTTAAATTAGTAAGATCTGTAGTGAGGAGTCAGGCTCACCCGAGGATGGGGCAGGATAAGGCTTTCTGAAGTACCAGAGCCTCTAGGAAGCACAGAACCCAAACTGAGTCTGCAGGCTGTAGTTAGAAGTCAGCTATATTCCTCTCAGCACTTTAGATACCTACCCTTCTGGACACTTGGATAAAATCCCCAGAATCTACAGATGCTCCTTGTCTAATGGTTAAAACATCTCTATTCTTATCTCCCCTTCTAGACCCTTCTGCACAAAGACCACTCCATGCCATCTGTCGCTTTTACCTAGATTTGTTGGATTACTTCACACTCACTATAATATATAATGTAAATATATATATATATATACATATATATATATATATATACATATGTACATATATATGTGCTCTACCAACCCCAGTCCCAAACGTATTTTATAATTAATCTGCCATCAGTCTGTCTTTGTCACCAGGCTATGTGATCCCTTCTGAGTTGAGTCCAGATGGCACTAGGATCTAAGCACCTAGCCTGCCTAACACAGGGGCCAGCCCAGGGCAGGTGCCAGGTCAGTGCAAGCTACACTGAATTTCCTGAACAGGATTATGAGAGTTAAGTGAGAAGAAGAAAAAGAAGAAGAGGAGGGAGAGGAAGAAGAGGAAGAGGGGTAAACCAGACAGAAAGAGAATACGTCAGGGAAGGAAATACAGGCTTTGGCAGCAGACAAAACATAGGATGCCTGGAAAAGCCAATTCGCTAGCTGGGTCAAGATTCTATTGTGGGAAACAATTGTCCCTTAGCTTCAACAGACCCTTTCACCTGAATTACATGTAACAGAATACAAAGGTATTGACTCAGTCCTGGGGGGCGGCAGAAGTTCAAACCCACCACTACTTTACTACCAGGGACTAATTTCCCCAGGGCTTAGGTCAAAGGTTATGGGAGGATTAAAATTGCCAGTCAAATAAAAGCAAACCCCCCACCAAGCTGAATTAGCTAATTGCTCCTCTCCTCTACTGGCTTTGCCCTAGCTTCATTTCTAATGGACAAATTCTGTTTGCTAGTTCTTTCTATCCAACAAAGCCTCTCGAGGCTGACCTGAATCCCCACTCCACTCAACCCCCACCCTCAGCCTGTCTGGAGGTATCAAAAGCCACTCATCAGAGGGGGACAGAGAAGGAGATGAAGCCACTCTGGTGAGCTGATTTTTGGCCTCAGAATAATCACATTACATGAGCATGTAGTATGCTCCAGGTCCCTTGCCAAGAGCATTATAGCGCTCGCCTCTTTTTAACCCTCTATAAGTCTTGATTATCTTTAGTGAAAATGAACTAGGACTCTAGAAAGAAGAGCTGATCCCAGGCTGGCAGTGGGAAATGTACCACAGATTGGGATGACTGATCCGAGACATCTGATCCTACCTGAAAGCAAAACTGCCACCACAATACTGGGGCCATAATGAAAGGCCACAAAGGTCACCTAAAAGAGGCTTCGCTGGCTGGATTTAGACAAAGAATGATGATTACCGTGGATTCAAACACATTAAATAAGTTTAAACATAAAATGAGTCTATGAGATATTTAGAAAGTAGACTGCTCATCGTTCAAGGATGCTAGATTCAGACAACCAATAAATAAAGAGGAGAGCTGTCCTTTGTATGAATGGAATCTTGGGGCAACTGAGGAGCTGATGGAGAGACTTCTGTTTTAGGGGGGTCATTCTTACACATAGAAGAATCGCTGTCCATAAGCAGAGAACAAATTAGTAGAATTAGGAATGGACTACTCCCCTGGTGTTCAGAATGGAACCTTTTAATATATCTTAATCATATATATATATATATATATATATATATATATATATATATCAAGAAAAAAGAAAGAAATTGGCCACTTTGCTACTTTCTGAAATAATGGTTCTAGGCCTAAGTTTTTCCAACCTTGGCACAATCTGGAACTAGGTGACTTTTGAGGTGGAAGCTGTCCAGTAGTGTGGCAGCATCCCATGTGCTCTACCCACTAGGTGCCAGCTGTGACTGCCAACTCTGCCCACACACAGACAGATGTTCTTGGGGGTATAAACCATACAGTTGGGAGTCACTTACCCAGACCACAGTCCTCAGTGGCTGCTTGGGCCATCTTGACCTGGCAGCCTTCTCCAGCACTCTGAGCAAGGTTTTGCATAGGCTTCAGCTTCTTCCTAGAGTAATTTCTTCCCTTCTATTTTATTTCTGCCAGCATCTCTCTGTCTCAGCTTTGAGGTCTCTTTCTTCTGCCAGTCTTCTCTGACTTCCCATTGTGGTAGTTGTCACTATGTGGGGTCTTTTGTCTTTCTCAAGATTTGTAGGCTCAGAAAGGGAGCTAGGTTCATTTTTAGCTCCAAAGAACTAAGGGTAGGGCTGGCCTGATAACTCAGCGGACTAAAGAGTCTGCTTGGGCAGAGTGCATATGCCGGTTCGATCCCCAGTGCGCGTGGCAGCCCCGCCCCTGGGCCATGCCGAGACGGTGATTGAGACTGGGCATGGTGTTGCATGCCTGTAACCCCAGCTCTTGGGAGAGTGAAAATAGGAGGATCACGACCTACACAGTGAGACCCTGCTAACCCTGTAGACCCTATACCAAATACATTTTTTTTTAAAAGAAAAGAACCAACGGTAATAAAAGGCACTCAGAAAATGTTGCAAACAGGAAGAAAGGAGAGAGAAGGGAGCCCTTACCGCAGGCTGCCATAGCGTGGGTACTCATTTGGAAAATGGGCGTCAGTGTGTGAATGACTGCATATGTGCAGAGCGGGGGTGTGCCTGGGGGCATCTGTGCTGCTGTCCCCTCGCCCCTCCCTCCTCAGTAGCGCCGCCCTCACTGCACCGTGATCCTCCGCACTCCTGCCATGCCACATTTCTGCAAACTCTCAGACTGTCTTGTCCCTCTCCACCGTTGCGTGTACCCGAGCAACTCCTTCCCACTTCATTTTGAAATTAAACTTCTATTTATCCTCCTTCTTGCTACACTGCTCCCTTCTCAGCCATTGCCTCATCCTCTGTGGAACCAAACCTCAAGGGTTGACTAACGCTCTTCCGCGGTCCTGAAGTGTACCTGTTCACAGTGTTCCCCTGTGCGCCGGATTCCCCCGGGAAGCACCCAGAGAGCCAGCGCCAGGAGACGTCTGTGAGGAAACATGTGGCGGGCACATGCACACGGAACTAGAACTGGCTTGGCCTGTTTTTGCTCATGCACCCTCTTTGAATAATCTTGAAAATTACATATAGGTATAGATCCCACAGGGTCTACATCAGGCATACCGTTCATCTGCATGTAATAAATGCAGAGAACAGACGAGCAGGGACAAGTGACAGCAAACAAAAGTTGTACACTCAACTTCTTACAAAATAAATGTGGATATACAGGAACTTTAATCTTGTGAAGCCAAAAATGAGACCTTTCCCTGCAATCCTTAAGGAATGTATTCCCTTCCAATACATGATATCTTACAGACAACTTGTAGAAAGTAAGTTCATTTGGAACATTTCAGCTCCTCTTTGAGACACAGACCTTGGGAAGGGAGGATGAGACAAGATGCCAGCTGTTCCATCCACATCTGTACTTCCCAGCACGTCTTTTCCATATCTTAAATATTATAATTTTAAGATGGTTTGGTGTGGTGCATAGGTGGATAGGAAAATAAGTAGTCAGGTAGGTGGATAAATGGATGAAAGAAGGACAGACAGACAGACAGACAGACAGACAGAGACATGGCATGGAACGTTAGCAGTAATACATTTCTGGACAATATTTGAAGAATAAAAGAGACAAGGTGGTTAAAACAAAGTTGTTGATATACATGCCATCTGACTATAGAATGTACCTGAATTCAGACTACTCCAGCCTGGACAAGACAGGGGCCCTTCTAGAACAGATCAGTGCCTAAAGGAGAGGAAAGCTTGCATCCTTACCACACAGGTGAGATTTAAGGGATGGTCTCACTCTGATGTCATCCATGCACTCTGTGATCTGGAGCTTTCTGCAGCTAAGGCAGCACACACAGGTGAATACACAGTGGCTGGGGGATGTAGCCTTAAAGTGGAGAAGGGGTATTATGAAAAGAGTCATAATACCCTGGGGCGTTCGGCCAAGTCAGTTTAGGCAGAAAAAAACACCAGAAGAAACAAAGACGTGGGGCCCGGCAGAATGGCACAGTGGTCTAAAGCGCCTGCTTGGGAAAGCTTGGGTGGCTTCAGGGACCACGGTTCGATCCCCGGGCACCGCAAGCTGCGCCAGCCCTGCCCTCGGGGCTGGCTGAGCCGGCCATAAAAATGAGTGAATAAACAAAGGTTCTGAAACAAGAATAAAAATAATAAATAAAATTAAAAAAAAAAAAAAAAAAGAAACAAGAAATAAATAAATAAATAAATAGAAAAATAAAAAAAAAAGAAACAAAGACGTGTGATTCCCAAGAGACTCCTGATTCCATGCCCCTCTTGGGAAGCCATCACACATCCCAAAGTGTACGAGCCCTGAGCTAAAGACCTGGAGTTGGCACACACCTCCTATGGCAAGTACACACTGAGGGCACGAGCGTGAGTACACGTCAGAAGAGCAGTGCTTCTCCAAGTCCGGCCCTGGGAGACTTGGAAAAGCAACTTCCTGAGGTTATTACAGACCTACTGAACAGAGCCCGCAGGGACGGGGCCTAGCACCTGTGGGGTTAACCAGCACACACAGGTGTGTGAATCCTTGTTACCACCCTTTCTCCTGGTGCTATCACTTCTGCATCTTTTGGGGAATTCCCCTCCCGTTCTCACACTTTCTAGTTGGGTATAATTGGTTTATCCCATTCCTGACTCCAGGTCCAGGGTCTAGCCACTTATTCTGTCTCCCTGATTGCAGTGACGGGAAAGCCTTCCCAAGAATAAAGCAGAAGAGGGAAAGGAAACTGAGCACCTGGTTGGAGCTTTGCCTGAAGCTAGATACCAGTGCACTTCGCTGTTATACAAACTAATAAATTGCCTTAATGGCTTAAGTCATTCTTCCAGGTGTTTCTATCTCCTGTAGCACAAAGAATCACCAATAACAGAGGGACAGAAGTGGAGACAGAAGACATAATCTTCCTTACATGGTAGACACTTCTCAAATTCTCTCAAATCCTGGATTTACTATTTAATGCATATGAATTGAAGCAAGTTTTTCTGCCTCTCTGATGCTCCATCCCTGTGTAAAACAAGAAGAACACTAACTCTATTTCCCCAAAGAGCTGCCTTTTGATCTAATAGTCATATGTAAAATTTAGAAAATCAATGACCTTAAGCAAGTAACATCCCACCTCTGAACCTCAGTTTTCACAAAGCAGATTAAAATAAGTATTTTAGGGCTGGCAAGATGGCTCAGTGGTCTAAAGTGCTTGCTTAGGCAACTGCAAGGACCACAGTTCAATCCCCGGCACCACATGCTGTGCCCGCCAGGGCTGCAGCCATAATACAATAAATAAATTAATTAATAAATAAAATAAATTAACTTTAAAAAAATAAGTATTTTAGTTGCTACACTGTCCAAGCAGGACTCAAACTTGTAGGCCTCCTGCTTCTACCCTCAAAAGCGCAGGGATTACAGGCTTTCAAAACAAAAATTTTAAAAGCGTAGGCGATGTACTTCAGTGAACAAAGGCCATAGGTTCAATCCCCACATACATATCTTAGAAGATTGTGACAAGAATTACATAAGAGAATGGGGAGAAAGACCCACAGAAAGATAAGTGTTCTGTGATGGCAACTAGTCTTGCATAGGGGTGGGTGAATAAGATTGAGACATCTGTGACAACTTCTGGCCCAATGCTGAAGGTGACATGGGGCCTACATTACAGTGGTCAACCTGGGAATTAGAACCATTGCTCCAGCTCTTTCTCCACTAGTAGAGCTGGACAGAAATTCTAACCAGTGCTAATTAGGTCTGTGATGCTGCCCAAGGGAGGGGAGGGAATGGCTAATTAAGGGCCCCGCTCTGCAGGGGGGCATGCACGCCAGACTACCTGCACCTCCCCACCTTGCCAGGGCTAGAAACCTCAGCCAGAAAACCAGGCAAGCCCTGAAATGGCTAGGCTGAGCCTTGCGCCATCTGGTCTCCAACTCCGCCTAATGTTTGTAACAGACCTGCTGGCTAATTGCATGGTTGGGGCACACCCTTCACATCTTTAGCACCTAATTCACTATTGTTTCTGTGGAAGCCCCAGTCTTGTGGCTGGGGAGGGAGCGCTCTGCCACCATTTATGAGGCTTTCAAGCCCCGGGCAGCCCAGTCTGGCCTGGCTAAGCTCCAGCTGGCCAGGCAGCAGGAGAGCATCCACGGCCTTCCTACTCTCGGGGTGGAGCTGGACCTCCCCACACCTGCACGGACTCACCTGGTTGGCAGCAATTTCCCCTAAACCCAATTTGCCATGCCTGTCACAGTAAGGATCCTCCCCACCTGCCCCATGAGGGCCTTTGGGACAGTATTATTCATTTGGCACCCCACCCCCACCCCCAAGAAAGCAGGAAAGGAAAGAAATGATAGAGAAATGAAAAGTGGGAAGGAGGAGGCCTGGTTTCAAATATCAGCTCTGGCCCGCTGTGGTGGTGTGCACACGTGGTATCACTTACCTGCAATGTAGCAGAGGATCACTTGGCCCCAGAGTTCAAGACCAGCTGGGGAAACATTGTGAGACCTTACATCAAGAAACTCAACTGTCACTTTCTACTGTGGAGCCTGGGGTCATCTCATTCTTCACCTACGAAATGGACATCCTAGCACTGGATCTACATCCAGGTTCTTGTACTGATCAAGTAAGATCATAGTAAGAATTAACATGCCAAGAGCTCACTCTGCCCCAAGAACCATGCACCCAGAGTCAGATCTGTGCACCAAGTTTCTTGTAATAAACTTGGAAGGACAAGTATCACTCATTCTTCTCTAATATGTAGAATCTAAAGATGATAAAAGGGTTGGAGAGTATTATTACAGACAAGGCAGGGAGAAGAGAGGAGGAGGATATAAGGGCAGGTAATGGGAGGATGAATGTGCTTAAAATATATTATATACATTGAAAACCTCTCACAGTAAGGTGAAACTGGGGGAATGGCAAGGCAGGGGGATGATAGGAATGTGAAAAATTACAGAGGTATGTTATGTGCCTGTATGAAGCCCATTATCCTGCATAACCAATATACACTAGTGAAAAAGATGTGAAACAAAACAATTTAGAAATTATTAATGATGTGGTTTAGAGCAAGAGGGAGAGGTATGGGTGTGGCTTAAAAGGGAGAAGACTGGATCAAAACAGCACCCATGTCTGAGGTAAATAGAAAAAGCACCTTGTCCCCAAGTTCATCTCTTTCTCAGATTCAGGACCAGTCCCACCCTTCTTGCTTCTTGAAATGCTAGGTCAAGGGGGCCAGGGAGATAGTTCCATGCACAAGTGCCTGCTTGGTAAGTGTAAGGTCATGAGTTCAAACCCTGGTCCTGGAAAAAAAAAAAGAAAGAAATGCTAGGTCAAGCTCTGTCCTTACTCACCTCTGGAGCTAATCTTGTAGCACCAACTCCCAGTTTGAAGCTATTATTGGTGGAAGATTACAGGTTAAGGCTGACCTCTCTGACCTGCTTTCAGCCTCTTTGGATCATAGCAATATATTTGGGAGTTGTAAAATGGGCCCAACTGACTATTTCAGAAAGCATCCTGAGCCCAAAGCCCACTAGAGTCCCCACTCTGCTCCTTCTGCCATGTCCCATTGTGTCTGTTCTCTTTGCAGTGGCTTTCAGTGCTCCTCTTTGAGCCTTGGTTGCATCCTCTGGAGCGATGAGTTAAACTGGGGAATAAAGCATCTGTAAGGTCTTTCCAGGTCTTACTTCACAGAGAAAGTCTCCAGCTATTCATTGTGCAATCTCTTTTGAACATTCCATTGGTCCCACAAGATCAAAACAATTAGGTTCCTGAGAGAGACAATATTCCCAGAAATCATGTGACAAAGTAGCAAAGTCAAAAACATTCAGGCCTCTGGACCCCAGATCTCTACATACTCCATGATATAGACACCCTAAGGGGTCCAGAAGATTGGAAAAGAGCTATTACCAGATACTCATCCTGGTAAGTAAGGGAGATGATGAGTGTTGAAGCAGAATCATGACTGGTGGGGACAGATTGTAATCCAAGACATACTGAGAGCTCCAAGAATTCTAGATCAACCACAGCTCTAGGGCCAGACCTAGAGTCTGGGTTTAAATCCCAGCTACACTTGCTACTAGCTGTGAGATCCAAGCAAGTAACTCCAGCTTTCTGAACCTGCTTTATAAAATGGGGCTAAAAATTATCTATGCCAAGACCTGGCATGGTGACACTCACCTGTAATCCCAGCACTTGAGAGGCTGAAAACAGAAGGATCACTATGAGTCTGATCTCCATAGTGAAACCCTGTAGACCCTGTACTAAATACATAAAAAAAATGTTCATGCCAAAAGTTGCTTGGGTAAATCTAATAAGATCAAGTTGGCATATATTAGGAGCTCTGAAAGTGGTGGCTGATAGTCTCATCCAATGGGACTGTAAAAGCTGTCCTTAGCAACCTCCCTCCAGTGAGTGTTGCTAAGGAGACATTACATGTGACTAGGAACCTTTCCACTAGCCATGGTGCTTAGCATTCCCATTTTTTTCATAATTCAGTAAATGTCAGAGACCTCTGCATAAACAGAAGCCAGGTCCACATCTTCTCATCAGGGATTCTAAAGAAGCAAGAACAAAATAACCTACTAAATCCACAGTCCTTTATCTCTAGGCTCTTCAATAGAACAAGGGCAAGATGTCAGGGTCAGAACAGTATGAAAAACTCAAAGGAAAAAATCTCAAAGGAAAGAGTATCTCTAACTGGGAAAGTAGTTAAACATACATACATACATACATACATACATACATACATAAATAAATAATCAGCACTAGAAAAACAATACAACAACAGAGTTTAACAAATAGCTTTCAAGTTGCTGGGGAGATAGCTCTGTGGCACAATGGCCTGCCTGGCAAGTGCAAGGTCATGAGTTCCAACCCTGGTCCCACAAAAAAAAAAAAAAAAAAAAAAAAAAAAAAAAAAAAAAAAAAAAAAAAAAAAAAAAAAAAAAAAAAAAAAATTCAGTAACACCACTCAATATAAATGGCCTTAACTCTCTAATCTGAAGACACAGACTGGCAGATTGGATCAAAAAACAAAACACAGTTATATATTGGCTGAAAAAGCTACGCCTCATCCACAGAGAAACATTCAGACTGAAAATGAAGGGATGAAAATTTCTGCTCCATTGAGCTGAAAGCAAGCAGCAGTAGCTATCTTTATTTCAGAAAAAGTGGACCCCTAGATGCCAGTACAATCATAGGAGGAAACTTGTACACCCAACTATCACAAACTGATAGCTCAATTAGACAGAAAACTCAACAAAGAAATACTAGAGTTGAACCACACCATCAAACAAATAGACCTAGTAGATATCTATAGAACATCTCACCCAGCAACAAAATACATATTTTTCTCAACAACACAAGAAACTTTTTCCAAAATAGAACCTATCTTAGGCCATAAAGTATGCTCAGATAAATACAAGAATAGTCGCATATTTTCTCAGACTAATTAACCAAATGAAAGTGGAAATAAATAACTAAGGAAAACACTAAAACTTACAAACACATGGAGATTAAATAATACACTTTTGAATAAATAATGAGTCACAGGGAAAATCAGGGAAGAAATTATGAAATTCCTAGAATTAAGTGGCAATAGCAACATAACGTAACAAATCTATGTGGCACAATCAAAACAGTACCAAAAAGAAGTTTATAGCTGTCAATGGCTACATTACAAAAATAGAGCAATACCAAATAAATATCCTAATAAGACACTCTTAGAAAAACAGGAGCAATCCAAAGCCAACTTGTAGAAAGAAAGAAATTATAAAGATCAGAGAAGAAATATATTAAATAGAACCCTTAAAAATGCAAAGAATCAAAGAGTTGGTTCTTTGAAAGGATAAGATTGATGAACCTTTGACCAAACCTAACAAAAGAAAGAAAAAGCTCATATCAGCGACATTTGAAACAAAACAGATGAAATCATAATGAACACTGCTCAAACGCAGAGGATTATAAAAAGCCTTTTAGAAAGCTGATATTCCAGTAAAGTGAAGAATGTAGAAGAAATGGATAAATTCATAGACACACATAAACTACCAAAATTGATCCAAGAAAATACAAGACCCTGAATAGACCAGTAATAGCCAATGAAATTGAGGCAGTAATAAAATTCCTACCAATTAAGAAAAGCCCAGTCCTGATGGATTCACCACTAAACTTTACCAGAAATTCAGAGAAGAGCTAATGCCAATACTCCTCAGGTTCTTCCATGGAATTAAAGGGCAGGGCCACTGCCAAACTCATTCTCAAAGCCAGCATTACCCTGACTTCAAAGTTAGACAAGGAGTCAACAAGAGAAGAAAACTCCAAGTGATTTCCTGAGTGCAAATAGATGCAAAAATCTTCAACAATGTGCTTGCAAATGAAATGTAGCAAACTTTTTAAAAGGTCATACACCATGATCAAGTTGGTCTTGCTCCAGCAATGTAAGAATGATATAACATATCTAAGTCAATAAACTAATATGCCATATAATATGCATGATAGAAATCACATAATTATCTCAGTAGATGCAGAAAATACCTTGGACAAAATTCAGCATCCACTCCTAGTTTTAAAAATCTGACAAAATAAGTTGAAAAGAATTTTATCTCAAACTGATAAAAGTTATTTATTACAAGCCCACTGCCAAAATCATACTAAACAGGAAAAAGTGTAAAGCATTCCCTCTAAAGTCAGTGACAAGGGGCCGTGGAGATAGCTCCATGGCACAAGAGCCTGCCTGGCAAGAGCAAGGTCGTGAGTTCAAACCCCAGTACCACAAAAAAAATAAATAAATAAAAAATAAAGTCAGTGACAAGGGCTAGGGTGATAGTTTGGCTGTTCAATTGCCTGCCTGGCAAGTGCAAGGACTGAGGTTGGATCCCCAGTACCACATGCCGTTGGGGCTTCATGCTATGCCAGCCACAAAACTGGGCATGGTAGCACACACCTGTAATCTCAGCACTGGGGAGACTGAGACAGGAGAGTCACTACAAATTTGAGCTGCACAGTGAGACCCTGTACCAAGTAAATAAACAATTATTTTAAAATTAGTGACAAGACAGAGTACCTACCCTCACCACTTCTATTCAATATAGTATTCAACATTTTAACGAGAGTAAAATCAGACAAGAGAAAGAAAGGAGAAATATACATAGGAAAAGAAAAAAAAATCAAACTATCCTATTTGCAGCTGATACAAACTTTTACATAGAAGATCCAAAAACAAATAGAAAGACATTTTTTTTAAATTTGATACAAGGATTTAGTACAGGGTCTCACTACACAGACCACACTCATATTAATCCTATTTTCAGCCTCCCAAGCACTGGGATTACAGGCGTGCACCATCATGCCCAGTCTCAATCACCATCTCAGCATTCCTTAGGGGCGGGGCCAACATGGCACCTCAGGGATCCAACCCAGTCCCTGCATCTGCTTAAGCAGGTGCTTTAATGCACTGAGCTATTGGGCAGCCTCAAAAGATTCTTTTAGTTAATAACAAGTCAGCAAAGTGACAGGATATGAAATCAGCACATGAAAATAAATACCACTTCTGTATACCAACAATGAGCCCATCAACAAAGAAATCAAGAAAACAATCCCATTCACAGTAGCTTCAAAAAAATTTAAATATCTAAGAATTAATCTACAATCCCATTCACAGTAGCTTCAAAAAAATTTAAATATCTAAGAATTAATCTAACCAAGGAAATGAAAGACAGTTATAATAAAACTATAGAACTCTAGTCAGGCACACACCTGTAATCGCAGCATTCAGAAGGATGAAACAGGAGGATCTCTGTGAGTTCCAGGCCAGCCTGAGCTACATAGTGAATTCAAGGACAGCCTGAATTGAATAGAGAGCCTGTCTCAAAAAGCAAAAGACAAGAGCCAGTCAGATAGCTCAGTAGACTAAAAGCAGTTTGATTAGGGAGGCTCCAAGATGGGTTTGATTCCCAGGATGCTCCGCCTACCCCCTTCAACCTCCACTTCCCACCTCCAGATGGCAACTGAGACCAGGCATGGTGGTACACGCCTGTAATCTCAGCACTTGGGAGACTGAAAATAGGATTTCTATGAGTCCAATCTGTGCAGTGAGACCCTGTAGACCCTGTACTAAAAAAAAAAAAAAAAAAAAAAAAAAAAAAAAAAAAAAAAAAAAAAAAAAAAAAAAAAAACAAAAAAAAAAAAAAAAAAAACAAAAAAAATAAAAAAAAAAAAAAAAAAAAAAAAAAA
>PVJA010050026.1:0-13474 GCA_004027025.1 Myocastor coypus | reverse complement strand
CTTTTGTAGCCCAGGCTGGTCTCGAACTTGCACCAATCCTCCTGTCTCAGCCTCCCGAGTGCTGGGATTACAGATGTGAGCCACCACACCCGGCTGAGCACATATACTTTTTTTTTTTTTTAATAACTTTTTAAAAGAATTTTTATTTTATTTTATTTTTCTTGTTTCAGAACCATTGTTTGTTTATTTGCTCATTTTTATGGCCGGCTCAGCCCGACCCGAGGGCAGGGCTGGCGCAGCATGTGGTGCTGGGGATCAAACTGTGGTCCCTGAAGCCGCCCAAGCTTTCCCAAACAGGGGCTTTAGACCACTGAGTCATCCTGCCGGGCCCCTGAGCACATATACTTTTAACAACTATTTACAAAGCATTTCCATGGTATTACAGATTAGGAAGAATCTACACATGATCTAAAATACAGAAAGATATGAACAAAATGTATAGGAAGCAATACTACTCCAATTTATATAGGCAGAGTATTGAACAATTATGATGTTTTTTAAATAATTATTTATTTATTTATATTTTTTTCTTGTTTCAGAACTTTTGTTTGTTTATTTTAGTTTTATGGCCAGCTCAGCCTGCCCTGAGGGGAGGGCTGGCACAGCGTGTGGTGCCAGGAATTGAACTGCAGTCCCTGTAGCTGCCCAAGCTTTCCTAAGCAGGCACTTTAGACCACTGAGCCATCCTGCCAGGCCCCTTTTTTGTTTGTTTGTTTTTTTGAGATGCGGGAATTTCTGTTTCCCAAACTTTTCATGGATTCATGGAATCAGTCTTCCTGCCTCAGCTTCCTGAGCTACTGGATTCAGAGTTGTATACAATCACTCTTGGGCAGAAATTAGTGATTTATTTTTCTACCACAATTTATGGTTGAAAAGCAGTGATCACACCCAGCACCCAGGGCCTTATGCTGGCTAGGCAGGCACTCTACAAATGAGATGCATTTGCAACCCAAAATGTGTTTTTTTGTTTATTTGTTGTTTATTTTCTGTAGTGCTAGAGGGTCAAACCAGCACTGCTGCTTGGCAAGTACTCTTCCTCTGAGCTGCACCTCTGCCCACGCAGGGCTTCAGTATGCATGGCTATCCTGCAGTCAATCTCTCACCAGTGTCATATGGGTCTGTGAGGTATACAGGGTCTGAAAATATCTCTCTTCATGAATGTGTATCTTTTTATTGAAAAAGATGTGTTTGGTCCATGGCATAGATGGGAGTCCCTGCGTGTGCATGCATGGGTGTGAACGTAAATTCCCAGGTCAAGCCCTGACTGTGTTTATTAACACTCCCTTGTGGTTACTCTCTCTCTCTCTCTCTCATACACACACACACACACACACACACACACACACACACACACACACACAGACGCCAGGTTCATCCTCTGCCTCTCTTAAGCAGGGTCGGGGAGCCTGGCTTTGTGTTGCTGCTCTGCAAGGCTGTGGCAAGCTCCAGACTCAGGGAAATGGCGAGGAAGCTCCCGCTCCGCTCTGACCAACTAGGCTTTTGGCAGCATGGCCTGCAAGAATGGAAGGAAAGAAGGATGTGTGGTTACTTAAGGAACTTTTTTCTTCAAAGATGGTCATGCAGGGCCAGCGAGGTGGCTCTGTGGTCTAAAGTGCCTGCGGAGGAAAGTTAAGGCAAGCTCTGCGACCACTCCTCGATCCCTGGCACCACATGGTGCACACCCCCACCCCAGGGCGGGCTGAGCCAGCCATAACACAAACAAATAAATGAGGTTTAAGAGAAAAAAAAAAAAAAGATGCTCATGCAGGGGCTGAGGAGATAGCTCCATGGCACAACTGCCTGCCTGGCAAGTGCAAGGTCATGAGTTTGAACCCTGGTCTTGCAAAAAAAGAAAAAAAAAAAAAGATGCTCGTGCAACACATTTTTAAAAAGCTCCTTTAGTCAGGCATAGAAGCACGTGCCTATAATCTCAGCGCTTGGGGGGACTGAAGGAGAACTGCTGAGTTTGAGGCTAGTGGGCTACATAGTGAGACCCTGTCTCTGTATCCCTCTGCCCCCCTGTGAATAAAATAAAAATCTCTGTGCTGAGTGTCATGAGTCAAGTTATGACATGGAAGGAGTTGCTTTTTTTTTTTTTTTAATGGCCGGCTCAGCCTGCCCTAAGGGTGGGGCTGGCACAGCATGTGGTGCTGGGGATCGAACCAAGGACCCTGTGGCCACCTAAACTTTCCTAAGCAGGTGCTTTAGACCACTGAGCCATCCTGCCAGCCCTGTGGAGCTGTTTACATCCAAAGTTTCTTTGGCTTTCTCCTGAAATTATTATCCTTCTCCAGAGAAGTTCAGTGGCCAGAAGGCACCACCTTTGCCTCCTCCCTACCCTCTCATCCCTCTCCACTGCCCCTGGAGTGACCCAAGCTGGGACTGTCAGGGCAGGAGTGACCTTCATGTCCCTGGAAGCACTTTGGCACAGGACTGAACAGATGAGCCCCTCTGGCAAGCAGGACAGGCAGCTTTACTCCCTCCCTTTCAGCAAGGGGTGGGCTAAGGTAAGGCTCTGGCCTTCATGATGGCCCTAGGCTTCTGTGTTCAGTGGCCTCAGAGAGTAATGTTGGCAGACCTGAAGCCATGGTTGTGGGCTCTTCTTCTGTTTTTTGAGGGAAAGAGGACTGTAACCCCAAGTAATGACATTTGTGGGTCTTTAGCTATTAGATTAAGCCAGAGAGAGCTGGGGCTTGGTGGCCCCAGGGAGCAGCTGTGCAGGCTCTCTCTGTCACTGTCCCAACACCTTTTCCACAGAAGCAGAATTGTCACCACACCGAGTTGCTGCTTCTAGGTGCTGGGGTTGTATTGTTTTCCTAGTGTACCCTTCTGTATACCTGGGAACTTTCCTTCTGCCCACTTTTATTTTTATTTATTTATCTTTTATATATTTGATATAGGGTCTCACTGCACAGCTCAGACTCATAGTGATCCTCTGGCTTTCAGCCTCCCCAGAGCTAGGATTACAGGCATGTGCCACCATGCCATGTGCTGCCAGGGACTGAAGCCCCGTTCCTGTGCTTGCCTAAGCATGCACTTAGCAGGCTGAGCTATCTCGCTGGCCCTGCCTGGGAACTTTCTGGGGGTGACACTATCTTCCCAGCTAGTCCTGTAATGGGAAGGACTACCTGAGCAACTCTCCTCCTTGAAGGAGCAGTTCTCTCCATTTTGGCTGAGCGTGACCCTATTTCCATGTATTGATGTGTGCAGCACTGACTAGGACTTTTCCTTTTCCTTTCACTGGCTCTAACCAATGCATAGTGACCCAGTGGAGGTGCTGATCATCCTCTTTGAAGATAGCAGGCAGGCAGTGTTTCCCTGGACCCCAACCCCAGCCCCCTCTGTTCCCTTGTGGGAGCCAGGACAAGGCAGGATGGAGAGCCAAAGCTGGGATCAGCCTTGAGTTAGAGGCTATGACTTCCTGGGGCTTGAAAGAGTACACTAAAGTGCTGACCCCAAAACACTGGATCCTATCTGAATTTGTTATGCAGATTATTCTTTCTGCAGATCCTTCGCTTTGGATATTGCAGAGGTGATTTCAGGCCTCCTACCAAGCCCAGCTCAGGGCATCACCTATTTTCCCTTGCCATTCTCACAGTCACTCATTCTGAAGCTGTTCCCCTCTTCATGAATTAATAAAACCCATCTTAGCCCTGGGTTGAGGCCTTTGTTCCAGATAGCCATCACTGTGGCTGGACTTACAATCCCTTGGCTCCCCACAACTACAAATGTGCCTTAGTGTCTTTATTGTCCTCATGGATTGCACTGAAACTGGTAGATTGGAAGGAACTTACTAGAATCCCAATAGCTTTTCCATGGCATTGCAAATATATGCTTCCTAGACCTAGATGAGCACCAGGAAGTGCTCTTATGCCCTAAGGCCCACTTACCTCTTCCCAGTTGCCCACCTTCTGAACCGCTGGACAGGCTGAGGTTGGCTAGGAACCTGCCTCATCCAAGTCCCCACAAGAAGGTGAGGAACAAGCATGGAAAAGGGGTATTGGGTAGTTTCTTCCTCCTAAGTTCTCCGAGACCCCTCCAGTGCACTCTGCGGAAGCCTATTCATCTCCTGCAGAAGCCTGTAATGCCAGAGGACACACTCTCCATCTTCTGTCCTCCATTACAGTAGGGAACCCCTGGGAAATCAAGCACTCTAGCCAGACAGAGACTGTGAGGAGTGACAAAGTCAGGCTCCAAACTCAGCCCTTCCGCCCTGAATCTCAGCCACGCCCACTGCTAGTTGGGAGAATTTCAGCAATTGGAAAACTAGCCCAATGCATCAATAAGAGGTGTAGAAACAGCTCCAGGGACCCTTGCTGGTGGTTTGCGCCTCCATTCTCTTGCTCCTGCTAATGAATAATTCAACTTGGCTGTGCAGCGAGACAGATCAGACAAGGGTTGTCAGTACACAAGGGAGCCACTGTCCTGACTGAAGGGCCTTTCCAAATACTAAGGACAGACAGGGAAGGATAGGAGGAAGCAGGGAGGTAAGCATCTGGCAGGGATGGGTGGGTAGGGTCTGCAGGGGTTATGGGAGGGCTACAGCAGAGCCTAAGGACGATGGGTCGCTGCTGATGGAACCTAGTGGTCAGGCTGTTAACCAAGATAACTGGCTGGAGCTGATGGGTTGGAGGATCTGTCGTGGACAGAGGGATGGGAACTCTCTGAGGTGGAAAGCAAGGAGAATATCCAACTGAGGGGGACAAGGAGGTTTGACAGGCTGGGTCACTCCCTCCTTGGTTCTGAGAGTGACAGCCTGAAGGCTGCCTAGACTGGGAGGCTCAGGAAGCAGGGGTAGAAACAGACAAAGGCAATGACTATTGAGGCTTGGAAAAGGCATCAGGATATGTTCATTCAGGGAGGTTCTGTACCCACCTCCCTGGACCACTGAGGCAGCCCCACAGTAAAGGCAATCTTGACAGGTGAGTCTTCTTTTCATATCTTGTCCTGTGCTCCCCCTTCCTTCCTGGTCCAACAGGGACAGTGCTGGATGATTTCCAAGAGCTGAAGAGGATGTGTTTTCCAGACAATCATGCACCATATCATGACATTTCAGCCAACAAGGGACTGCACAGCTGACAGAGGTCCTATAAGATTACTATGGAGCGGAAAGATTCTATCGCCTAGTGACATCACAGCATGATGTATCACTCATGTGTTTGTGACAGTGCAGGTATAAACTACCAGCCCCAGGGGAACGGGCGGGGAGATAGCTCCGTAGCACAAGTGCCTGCCTGGCAAGTACAAGGTCATGAGTTTGAACTCCGGTTCTGCAAAATAGACCGTAAGTGTAGAGTTCATACAATTTTGTGCAAAGCATAATGCTTGATAACAAGTGATTATATTATTAGCTTATGTAGGCACTATACTGATTCAGGGGAAAGAAGCTCCCAACCTGAAAGATACCTTCAGTTTTAAAGTGTTCTTTAAAACTGAAGAATGAATTTTATTTTATTTATTTATTTATTTATTTTTATCTTTTGGCCGGCTCAGCCTGCTCTGAGGGCAGGGCTGGCACAGCATGTGGTGCCAGAGATCTAGCCGTGGTCCCTGCAGCCACCTAAGCTTTCCTAAGCAGGCGCTTTAGACCACTGAGCCATCCTGCCGGGGCCCCTTATTTATTTATTTTAGCAGCTTTTCATTAAAAGTTGCACACAAGAGGGGCCCGGCGGGATGGCTCAGTGGTCTAAAGCGCCTGCTTGGGAAAGCTTGGGCGGCCTCAGGGACCATGGTTCGATCCCCTGCACCACATGCTGTGCCAGCCCTGCCCTCAGGGCGGGATGAGCCAGCCATAAAAATGAGTGAATAAACAAAGATTCTGAAACAAGAAAAAAATAAATAAAATAAAAAATTCTTAAAAAAAATAAAAGTTGCACACAAGGGTACCTTATTCCTGCATCTTCTGAATCATTTTTCCTTATATTTGCCCTTTTTCTTTCCTACTTGGCGAGACTTGGCTTTTGGTTCTAAGATGTCTTTGCGGTCTTTGTCTAGTTTTAGCCTGGTGATAGCCACCTTACTGGGGTGAGTGCCCACATGGACAGTTGTACCATTTGCCTTTTCACACTGCACCCGTTCGATGTAGGTGACGTACTTCTTCCTGTAAACCTGGACTACTTTGCTGATCTGCTGATCTTTATAGTGTCCTCGCACAACCTGAATTCCACCATCCTTTCAGATGGGCATAGAGTGAACATTGCATTTCTGTCTCAGCTCTTTGGAAAGAGGGGAAGACACAATTTTCCTGCAAATGTAGAGAGGCCCACTGAAATGCCATTGATCATCTTTGTTTCAGTCTGAAGTCACAAAAGGATTAAACTTCATTTTGGCAGTCAGGCGCTTGTGCCGCTGTGCTATATTTCTGGCCCCCAAAAAGCCTTTCAATGGGCTAAAATGGCCCGCTGCAGCTCCCTAAGGAATGAATTTTAGGGATAACAGGGGTTAAGAGTAGAATATAGTGCCTGACTGGCAAGTGCAAGGTTATGAGTTTGAACCTCGGTTCTGAAAAAAAAAAAAAAGAAGAAAAAGAAAAGCAGAATATAGTTACTGAAGGGAAAAGAAGCTTCCATCTGAGAGAGGGGCAGAAGGGAACCTGAATGAGCTGCTCAGGAACCTGCCTTTTCTAGGGGTCTTATAGAGCAAAACCATGACACAAAGTGGGCCGTAAGTAAGAAATGTGAGAACTTGCTAGGTAGCCACAAAGTGGGACAAAACTATGGTAACACAGTGACAAGCACAGGCTGGGGAGATAGCTCCGTGGCACAAGTGCCTGCCTGGCATGTGCAAAGTCATGAGTTTGAACCCCTATCCCACCAAAAAAAAAAAAGAAAACCCCAAAAAGTTTTAAGAATATAGTGACTGCCAGGCGTGGTGGCTCATGCCTGTAATCCCAGCACTCAGCAGGCTGAGGCAGGAGGATTGGTATGAGTTCGAGACCAGTCTGGGCTACAAAAAGTGAGCTCAAGGCCAGCCTGAATTGCATAGTGAGACCCTGTCTCAAAAAGACAAAAACCAGAAAACAAAAACAAAACAAAACAAAACAAAACAAAAAAAACAGTGACAAGCACAATTATACAGGTAAAATTGAATAAATTGAGATCAGTTTAATCAATTACTACAACTATATTATTTATACCTAATTCAGCTGCCTACAATAATATCATAGATTTTATCATTATTTTAAGGGTATACACCTACAAAACAGAATCCTATGAATTAGTCTGTTGTGTGCTCAGGCCACGTCGTCCTATACCTTGTGCTTTCACTCTCTTGATTGCATCAAGAGACCCTGTCTAGTGATTGACCTGCGTCACCTTGAAAATATGCTCTGTGATGGCCCTGCAGTAAGACATTGCCTAAGGAAACATTTCTCAGAGCATATCACCATTGTGAAGTGATGCATGACTAGTTCAGAATGGTTTTGCTTATTTGCCATGCTACAAAAGGACCCCGGGAGCTTAGGCATGCTGGACAAGTGCTCAGCACTGAATTACACCCCAGCCCAATACCTCAAAATATTAGCTTCTCTGAAGCCAGTGCACCTCCTTCCTATTCCTTACCGTCCCTCTACCCATCCTCCCCCCACCTCAAAAACAGACACAGCTTCACTTTTTCTTACTCTCTCTGGGACTGAGGATAATTGAGAGAGCTGGGCAAACATTCAAAATTCCTCTGGGAGGCTGGGGTGGTTTGTGAACTGGAGCAATTATTACATTCCACAGAGTTTAAGCTTGTTGTTATTGATATCTTTAAATCGATGGCAATGTATAAGGACTTCACCCAATCAGTGCAATCTGTCTGTGGGTGCTAAGAATTCACCAGGGAGAGATCTATTAGTGGTAAACGAAGAGGATAAGGGGTAGCAAGGAGGCAGGCAAGGCCAGAGCTGAAATCAGATGCCAAGACACAAGATAGGCTCAGGGAGACATCTTCGGCTTGATGAAGATAGGCTCAGGGAGACATCTTCGGCTTGATGCTTGCTAAGTAGGGGCTTTGCAACTGCAGCCAGAAGAAAGCAAGAATTAGGCAGCTAGCACAGGAGACACTCACGTTTTCCAAGGACATCCAAAGGTATGGGGGTGATGGAATCAAGTCTACGTGGGGAGAGAGAGTTCCTGTGGATGCTACCTCCCTTTTCCAGCAGAGGGTGAGACATGCAGCAGTCTGAACTAAAGCCAGAGTATAGCAAAGCTCCTATCACCTCAAGTTTTATGAATTTTATTACTCTCAGTGGTGTTATAAATGTTTAATAGGCATCTGAAGTGAGGGTATTGTCCAGTGGTGACCACGAGGATTAGTGTTTGCTGAACATGACATATATTAGGCTTTCTGCCTGAGCTTTGCTGCACATTGTCTGGTGCAGTTTAAAGCACTTTGAGGTTGACTCCTTGCATTCCACAGCTACTCCGTTTCCCTTTCCTCCACCTGGGATTTGGAACCCAGGTCAGAATCCTCTATGAGTTCTTGTCCCCCTGCCTGTATAAGAGTCCAGGCTGCCCACACTGCTGTGGATATACCAGCATGTCCCTTCTCTGGTGCAGCAGAAGGGGGCCGAGGGCTCTTTTCAGCAAGTTTCAAACCTGGTCATCAGAGGCTGGATATCAAAATATAGAGCCTCAGGGAGAAGGAGGGGGTGCTTGGAATGGTGAAGAGGCAGGAGATGAGAGGAGAGGATGTCTTCAGAGGAAGTCTGCCACTTGCAGCAGGAGTTCAGATGAGCACAAACAGATGCTTCCTGCTTGCTCCACACAGCCCTTGGAGACAGCAAGGCTGAGATGGCCTCCACCTCCTTCCTATGGGCTCAGTCACGTTCATTGTCCCTGCTCTGGTTTATGAAGCACATAGGCTCTCTGGAGTTGCAGGGCCCTAGGTCAGGAAGCTGCCACCAGAGGCCAGGGTACCGTACTTCTACCACACTTGGCTGGTCAGGAAGGGAGACCAATCCCCTACAGGCAGCCCACTTGCTGCCCTTCCCAGTCAGGTCAGGGCCTGAGCAAGGTTAGACCCATTGCACTGTGGGGAAAGGCACACACTCGTGGCCTTCTGATAGGCCTGGGCCTGGCATCTGTGTCTCAGTGCCAGCCCTGTGGGCAGATCCCAGGGACTGGGCTAGAAACCCTCCCTCCCTACTGATCCATGTACTCATCTCTCTTACTGAAGGGAAGGCCACATGGCTGTCAGCTGTTTCAGAGTGTCAGAGTGGTACTCTAGAACCGTCATCCCAGGAGAAATGCCAGGGTGTATTTGGTTCTTTCGATGTGCCACCCATTTCACATGAAGACTCAAGGAACAATCTGAGCCCGGTAGATCCCCTGCTCAGTATCATCCACTGGACCCAGGGTCTCCAGGTCACCTGTCAGTCCAGGTCAGAGCAACTCCAGGTTGGGAAGCTCCTCTAGGGACTGGGAAAGGAGCCAGTTGCTGCATTAGCTCTGTGGGTGCCATGAAAAGCCACCCATGAAGGCAATGAGCCAGGAGCTGCTCTTCCTATTTGAGACTTTTGCCCACTCTGCCCCAACCTCCCTCCTCCTCCTCCTTCTGGGGGTTCCTTCTCAGTCCTTTTCCCTGTACCTCCCTTCTTGGTAATTAATAGGGCCTGGAAGGGCATCCTGCCAACAGATGGCCAAAAGGCAGAGCAGGCAGCTGTGGCAGTGGCAGTGCCAGCAAAAGGACGAGCGATTAAAACAAAATGATTCATCTCAGGAATGAGCGCAAGTCGCTTTCCATTTACAGGAATCAGGGCTGGGCTCCAAACAGCCTTTCTGGGCTGGCTGGGGAGACAGAGCCGAGCCATTGACCATTAAGTAATGAGCTCCTCTGAGTGCTCCCTGCTGACTTGGCAGACAGGGGATCCGCTGGCAAGGTGGGTAGGGGCAGGGCAGGGACACCCAGGCTGCTTGGCTCTATTAGGACCCAGGGAAGAGCAGGGCTCTTGCAGGTGAACACTCTGGGGATCTGGAGTGGCCCTGGACATGCTATTAATAGAGTTCCAGAAAACTATCAGGCTGGAGCTGCCCAGCCCTTGATTCTGCACCATGGGATTCCAGAATCCATAGGGGAATTGCAGCTTTGGCTCAGTGTACAAGATGAAGGCATGGATCTCATCCTTATAAGGCTTGAGCAGGTGGACAGCTGGTCAACAGAGGAAAGAGCAAAGATCCATGACAGAGACACAGAGGCCAGGTCTACCTGGTAGGCTGCTGGCCAGGAAAGACACCCGTGGGTCTTGCACTGGGCCCTGAATCTGTTTTCCCAGGAGATGGGGAGGGGGCTAGAGTGGGGAATTAATCCAACCAAGTGATGAAAATAACCTGTTTGAAAAGTGCTAGAAGCTGGATATCCTGGTTTATGTTTGTTATCCTAGTTACTCTGGAGGTTGAGGTGAGAAGATTCTGTTTAAGGACAGCCTGGGCCAAAATACAATTGAACAAGCTGGGGCATAAGTTAGCGGCAGAGCACTCGCCTAGCACATGCAAGGCCCGGAGTGCAGTCCTTGGTAACGGCAGCCAAAAGTGCTGGAAGGAGGGCCGCAGGATAGAGGGCAGGATCCATGGAGCCTAGGAATATTACATAGAGGGATTTTTATGAAATCTGGTGAGGGCAGGTTGCATTTTTCATCAGATTCCCCTTTTCCTGATAGTAATGAAAATACTAGCCCATTGTTGAAAGCCACTGGCATCTAAAAATAGAATCTGAAATGTGTATCAAATTGTCAGCATTTGTTATAAAGGCATATGTTATAACAGCCATAGATACATGGCTGTTATTTTATGTTCTGTACTTTTAAGTTTTTTCAATTTCAGAGCTGACAATGCATTTTTATGTATCCATATAGGTTTGTGCAATGTTGGAAAGGAAGAGGAAACACATATTTTGTCATGATAAAAAATGTCTATGTGATGTTTTCAAGCTGGAGAGCAAATAGCACTTATTATGTGATTCTGTTTTTATAATAGTAAAATGAATCTGGAAGGAAATATACCAAGCCACTAAAATGGTGATGTTACTCTTGAGGAGTTGGACTTGGAGATAGCTAGTGGGAATGGGACCATTTGCATTGGACACTGTGCCTCTTGGAGTTATGTGAATCACAACAATGATCTAGTGTTACTTCAAAGCAAACGCCTGCCTGGTATTGAGGGCTCACACCTACAGTCTTTATTGGAAGGTGAGACAGAATTGCTTGATCCCAGGTGTTCAAGGTCAGCCTGGGTAACATAGGGAAGCCTCCCTCTCAAAAAACACCACATTTTATTTTATTTTATTTTTTATTTTTTTTTGTCTTTTTGAGACAGGGTCTCGCTATGCAGTTCAGGCTGGCCTTGAGCTCACTTTTGTAGCCCAGGCTGGTCTCGAACTCACATCGATCCTCCTGCCTCAGCCTCCCGAGTGCTGGGATTACAGGCGTGTGCCACCACGCCCGGCAAAACACATTTTAAAGATAACTGTAATTTTATTCTTTTTTGTTATCATTGGTACTTTGAGACAGGGTCTCTACATAGTTGAGGCAAGCCTTAAATTCACTCTGTAGCCTGCGCTGGCCTAGAATTTGTGTTAATCCTCTTGCTTCAGCCTCCTGAATGCTGGGATTACAGGTGTGCACCTCCACATCTGGCTTAGTGGGGATTTTCTTTCTGATAATGAGTGTCCACTTCCATTTACTGAGACTGTGATCCTTCTGCTGATGAAGCCCAAATCCACGCCTCAGCTGCTATTCCTCCCTTTTGTCTCAGAGGCCTACTTCCAAGTGCCTATTAGACATACGCTCTTAGGTGACCTATACAGGTCTAGATTCAATGTACCTCAAAATAACATCATCTTCCCTCCCCTGTGCCACTGGTACCCCCTTTCCAGGTCTTCCAGACAGTGGATATGCCTTTCACTTTGACAAGGGCATCAGCTCCTAATTGGTCTCCCAGACTTCAGGATTCCCTGTGTAAATTCACCTCTGACATAATATGAAAATTCTAAAATGCAAATCTTACCATACCATACCCAGAGCACACCTGTCAACAACTCCTCATCACCATGAGATTGAAGTTAGGCTCCTTATCTTGGGACAAATGGCTCTCTGTCTCCCCAGAATATCTTGGGTCTCTGCCCTTGTATCCCTTTCCACATGGATCCAGGTCTTTCCAAGTTGGCTGGAATCTCTTTCTTCCCATGGCTAACTCACCTGTCCCTGTGGAGCCTGGAGCACACCTACTCTAGGCCAAAAGTGCCCCATACGTGTTCTTGGGTATTTAGGGCTGGTGTCTTACTTACTTTTCTCATTGCTAAGACAAAATACTTAACAACTACTCATTGAAGGAGGAAAGATTTACTTGAGCCCACAGATCATAGAGGTTTCAGTCCACAGTGGCTGGTTCCAAGGCAGGGTGGCATGGCAGAGGGGCATCCCAGAGGGGAAACAGTTGATGACAAAGCAGGCTGGAGACAGCAAAACAACAAAGAGGAGGAGGAAGAGGTGGAGGAGTAGGAAGGTGGAGGAGTAGGAAGGTGGAGGAGGAGGTAAGGAGCAGTAGCAGCAGCAGCAGCAGCAGCAGCAACAGCAAATAAACCTGCCCAGGGTAGGACAGTCTTATTCCAGAACCCAGACTTAATCCCAGCATCACACCCTTAACCCCAGTGTCACACTCTTAATCCATATTCACACCCCCTAATCTAGACACCTTCAAAATTCTCCACCTATGACAGATCTAAACAGGGAGACACCTTTTGTAATTTTTTTTGGGGGGGAGGGGTACAGGGTCTCACTATGTAGCTTGGACTCATAATGATTCTCCTGTCTTCAACTTCCCCAGTGCTGGCATTACAGACTTGTACCACCATGCTTGGACATGGTGGCCAGCTCAGTGCACTGCCGGGTGGGGCCAGCGCAGCATCTTTTGTAATTTTTTTTGTGACAGAATCTCCCTGAATTGCTACATTGTCCATTGGTTTGAACTTGTGATTTTTGTCTCAGCCTCTTAGATCGCTGCCTCCAATACACCACCATGTCATTATTTTTCTGTGCTTATCACATTCAGCAAAGTTCTCTTCTCATTTTCTATGTGTATCCCCCTGTTCACCCTGTGCTATGGTTTGCATCTAGTTGTCCCCTCAAAGCCTCATGCAGTCATGGGGCAGGGACTTCTAGAGTTTAACTCATGGTTCGCTGGGATTATGGGTGATCTACTGGGATTATAGGTTTTAGTACTAATGGGATTATGGGTATGAGTGCTATATCCAATTTGGGACAGAGAGCCTGAATGCAATTTAAGAGAAACAGACTCTCTATTGCTGTTGTAGCTGTTCCACTGCCATGAACTGCTGTTCTCTGCCATGTGCCAATCTGCCTTGAAGCCAGCTGAGTATGGACTGAAACCTCCAGTAACTGTGAGCTAAATAAACCTTTCCTTCCTTCAATTTGGATGTTGGGTATCCCAGCAACAAAGTAACTGACACACCCTGGAAGCATTTTTTTTTTTTTTTT
>PVJA010050025.1:0-13476 GCA_004027025.1 Myocastor coypus | reverse complement strand
CCTGAATGTAATATAAAGAGAGACAGAGAGACAGACTGGAGCTCTAGCTGTTGCTGTTGCTCTGCTGCCCTGATTGACTGGCTGCCTCTGCCACCATTTTGTTGCTGTTCCGCCGCCATGAACTGGATGCTCTCTGCTCTGTTCCACTCAGCCTTGGGCCAGCCGAATATGGACTGAAACCTCCACAAACTGTGAGCTAAATAAACCTTTCCTTCCTTCATTTTGAGTGTTGGGTATTTGTCCCAGCAACGAGCAAAAAGTAACTAATACAATGCAGAACGTCAAAATTTGGCATTTCAGTGAGAAAGTAATTGTAAAGCTCAAAATTTAGGTAGATTGTAATGATTTCATTTAGCATTAACCTGTCATATTTCAGTGATCAGTTAGTCAATGATAAAAACCATTCTAAAGTAGTACTGTAAATAACTTTGCACCAATAAACTAGGTACTTTAAGTGAACAGACTCACAGATACAAACTGTCAAAACTGACTCCACAAAAAGTATATATGGTTTAAGTAGATTTATAACAAGAAGGCAATTATTTTGCTAATAAAAGCTCACAAAACTCCAGGCCTCATGGCATCACCCTGTATTCTACCAGACATTTAAGGAAATATTAGTGAGAGACAGAAACTGCACAATGTACTATTTGGTCAGTATTACCATTACCAATGACAACAGGAGAAAACTTCAGAAGAAATCTTCAATAAAATAGTCACAAACTGAGTATTGCAGCATTTAAAAAGGATTTCACAGCATGAGCAAGTTAAATTTGTCACAAAAATGCAAAGCTAATTTAACATTCCAAAAATCAGTACTATTTACTTAATAGGATAAATGACGAAAATCATGTGATCATTTAAGTAAATTTAGAAAAAGCGTTGGGAAAAATGTAACTTTTTCATCATTAAAAAATGCTTAATAAACTGCACATTAACATTTTTCTCATATCTTGTACTCTACTTTTAAGGTAGCACAGTATATTATCTGCAATTTGGTTTTATTAATATTGTTATCAATCTGAAATGTTATAGAAAACTGATGGTTTTAGCATACTTGATGAAAAACTAAATACTGAGGAAAGTCAAGAATGGAACAAGAAGATTGAGTTTATTACCATTTTTACTCATTACTTTCCAAAATATTCTAGCCAGGGAAATTAGGGAATAAAATCAAAGTTGGATAACTCTTGGTTCCCAGTTGCAAGATTTAACTCAAAATGTGCAATAATCAAGAAATATATGACATTGGCATAAGAATGGAAATACATTAAGTGGAATAGAAGTTAGTTCAGAAATAAAACTTTATATTTATGGGGAATTGATTTCTAGAAAAGACTACCAAAATTATTCAATGAAGAAAGAATAATCTTCAACAAATGCTTGCTGGACAACTGTTTAGCTCCATACAAGTTGGATTTTATATCATGTATAAAAATTAACTCAGTATAGATCATACACTTGAATGTAAAATTAAAACTTCAAAAACTTAGGAGAAAGCAAGGTAATTTTTTTTTGAGACAGGGTCTCACTATGCAGTTCAGGCTGGCCTTGAGCTCACTTTTGTAGCCCAGGCTGGTCTCGAACTCGCACTGATCCTCCTGCCTCAGTCTCCCGAGTGCTGGGGTTACAGGCATGCGCCACCACGCCCAGCTGTAAGGTAAATATATATATTATTTTTTTTAGAATTTATTTTTTTCTTGTTTCAGAACCATTGTTTGTTTATTCACTTATTTTCATGGCCGGCTCAGCCCACCCCGAGAGCAGGGCTGGCGCAGCATGTGGTGCCGGGGATCGAACCGCGGTCCCTGAAGCCGCCCAAGCCTTCCCAAGCAGGCGCTTCAGACCACTGAGCCATCCTGCCAGGCCCCCTGTAAGGTAAATATTAATGGCCATGGATTAGTCAGTGACTTCGACCTCCTAGATGTGGTACCAAGGCAATGAGAATATAGATAAATTGAGTATCAAAATTAACATTTGTGGCTCAGATACTGCTGTCCACAAAGGAAAAGGTCAACTCTTACAATGGGAGAAAATATTTGTAAATCTTATATCCTAACAGGTGCTATATCGAGAGCATATAAATAGAATTACAACTCAATAGTGAAAAGTGATAACTCAATTAGAAACTAGGAAGATTTCATTATAAATTCTAAGAAGGTATGTAAATGGCTGATAAACACATGAAAAGACATTCAACACCCTTACAGGTTAGAGTAATGCAAATCAAAATAGTGAAACAGCATATCATACTCTGTGGATGGCTATAATTTAAAACAGCAAGAATATGGTGAAATTGTAATGTTCATATATTAGTGATGAGAATATAAATGTGGTGCAGTTTGTTTAGGAAACAGTCTTTTGCAAAAACTAAGAGTTCCTACATGACTCAAATTCTCCTAGGTATATTATCTGATAACATAAAAATATGAAGTTCTTATACCTACCACACCACTAATCTTATCAACTTTATGCTGTCAGAGAAGCCAGTCACAAACTTATGGTATGCTTCCATTCTTCAAGATGTGTATCTAAGCCGGGCGTGGTGGCTCACGCCTGTAATCCCAGCACTGGGGAGGCTGAGGCAGGAGGATTGGTGCGAGTTCGAGACCAGCCTGGGCTACAAAAGTGAGCTCAATGCCAGCCTCAACTGCATAGCGAGACCCTGTCTCAAAAAGACAAAAAAATTAAAAAATAAAAAAAATAAAAAAAATAAAAAAAATAAAAAAAAAGATGTGTATCTATAGGGGTAAAATATTAGTTGCTGTTTAGGGATGGGGGTGAGTGGAAAGGTGTTACAGAGGGATGGAAAGGAATGGTGTGAGTGTACTGACAACAACCCATGTTATCTTGAGCATAACCAAAAAATGTATTTGCACATATCTTGATGACGTTTCTGTACAGTACTAGTATTTTTGTGTTCCAGTAGGTCATACCAATGAAGTAAGAAATTGGAATCTTCATGTAGCTTTTCTTCTAATTTTAATTATAGGAGTCTTCAGCTGCTATTTCCAAAGATTCATTTGCCATGCTTAAATATTCTTGATGATGATTTAGATAGGTAGATAGTTGATAGGTAGGTAGATGCTACTTTTAAGTCTAGTCATGAAAAATGAAGACGTTACTCCCACTATTATTATTAGATCCCAGGTTATCTATAAAGAAACACCGCTGCATAAATTAGCTGCAAGTTTGTACATAGAATGTAGTTGCAAAAATAATGAGTAATTTCAGAGTTGTATAGAATATCACAGTAGGAAAACTAACATATCTTGGTCTCAGGATGAGCAAACTTTTTTACAAAGATCCATCTAGTCAACATTGTTGCTTAGCTGGTGTTTATCTCAATTACTTGACTCTACCTTTATAGTGCAAATACGGGCTTAATGCATACATAAATAAAACTGGCTAGCTCAAAACTTCATTGTTTCCAACTTTTAAACTTTATTGCATGTGTTCACAGTACATAATGATTACATTCATAATGGACAGCTGATAAATGTACATATTATATTGGGGTTTTTTTCATCCCATTCCCCTCTTCTCCCTCCTCCATCTTTTTTACCTTTTCGTAAAAGGTACCCATTTATCTTTTATTTTACTCCATTTTATTATTTGAGTTTCTTATATGAGAAAAGTCAGATCAACCTTGTACATCTCATTTACTTCATTAAACATGATTATCTCAAAATGCATCCATTTTCCTACTAATGGCTCAAGTTTGTCCTGCTTTATGGCATAGTAATCCATTTATCTATGAATATCACACTTTATCCATTCATCTATTAATGAACACAATGCTTTCATGATTTAACAATTATGAATTGTCTTCTTTAAAAAGTGGGTATGTGTGTAACATTGTAATCTGATCACTTCACCTCATTGAGGAAGATACATAGAAGGGAAATATCTGGGTCAAATACAATTTCTGTTTCTAATTTTTTGAAAAATCTCAATATTGTCTCACTGGTCTACATTCTCACCAACAATGTAAAAATGATACATTTTCCCCAGCACTCTCAGGAGTTTATTACTGGATTTCTTGATGATAATCATTCTTTTATGAATTAGATAGAATCTCAATGTTCTTGTAATTTGCATTTGTCTAATTACCAGAGACAATGAACTCTTTTTTCATGTATTGGCCATTTGTACATCCTTTTCTGAGAAGTGACTATTCATTTCATCTTACCATTTTAAAAAGCATTTATAAAAGCATGTTTTCCATTTCCTTAGTTTTTTTGTTTATAGAATTGAGATACATTGAAGGGACATATCTACATCAGCCATATTCACAAAGCTGATCAATGATAGGATTAGAAGTCAGTTTATTGTCTTTTGTTCACTATTCCATGTTTTAACAATCAGAATAGAGATGACCTTTTTTTCTCAATAAACCAATCATATTTTCTGCAGTTTAATTTATCACTTTTAGTCTATTTTGAGCATATAATAACTTCTTAAATGTCTTTGTCGCTCTCTTTTAATTATTAGAGGTTGATAAGTATTGAGTTAGTGTCAGGTGGAAAGCATATTTTAAGCTTTTAGGGTGTATATTCAAGGTGCAAATACTATATAGCATTTCTCAGGAAATATGTAATAGGAAAAGTGCATAGTGGTTTTTTTTTATTATCCTGGGAATTGAACCTTAAAGCCTGACATATGGCTAGGCAAGAGCTCTATCAATGAGCTATTTCTACATCCCTTTTTAATTTATTTTGACACAAAGAGCTCACTAAGTTGCTCAGCCTAGCCTTGAACTTGGAACCCTCTAACCTTGGCCTCATGAGAAGCTGCTACTACAAATCTGTACTATCACATTTAGATTCATAAAGTGTTGTTTTTAAAGCAGAAGAGCACCAGCGCAGGCAACCTGTATAAAACAAATTGTAATCTAAATATACTTTATAGAACCTCTAGCTCTTCTGCTGGTCCTTAAGCTGATGCTGCTTCAGTTTTCCTCTTATACAAAATGGAGACAATAAAACCATTTACACAGAATTCTAGTGAGGTTCAAATGAGATATTGTGAGGTTATTTGCAAGTTGTTTAAAAACAAATTATTTCATAAGTAATGAGAAAATAAATGACTTTGTGCAGTCTACTATTCTGCATCATTTTAGACAGTATCTTACAGATACTTTTCTTGACTTGGTGTGAATGGAGTTACTAAAGGAAGCAGAATTGAGTATGCATTTAGAATGAAATTAGTGAGGTGCCAGTGTGACAGAAACGGGAAAACGCAGACAGTAGATACGGTGAAATCACAAACTAATTAGCAATTTGCTTAACAAAGTTGTCTTTCATCCAAAAGTAGGACGCATGACCCACCCAGATAATTTTTTTAAAGTATTCAGAACATTTCCTGAAAATGTCAATTGCCATCTTCACGAATTGAGGACCATGGCTCATCATCGTTTCTGATTTCACTTTACCTGAAAGAAGATCCTAGGGTTTGAATATGGTTGCATTGTATCCTTCCTAAAGGTCCATCTGATTGGTGGTTTGGTCCCCAGGGCCACTGGTAAAGTATTGGGGAGTGTGTTATAACTTTTAAAAGGCAGGGTCGATAAGAAGTCAGGTCACTGGAAGTATAAGATCTGATGGATACAGTCATAATAATGGTAGGTGGAAAGTTATGTCATTAGTAGGCTGAAGACAGATGGCTGCGAGGAAATTGTAAAGCAAAGAAGATAACGTGCAAGCTTGTGGTTTCACATTTCAGTATAAGAAAATAACATCTCTATGCTGATAAGGATTAGGAACCATATAACGTTTAGACCACTGGTGAGGGGTCAAAAAAACCAAGATCTCAGAACAAACCAAATGAATACATCCACCTAAGGAGTAAATGGAGACCTACTCTCTGAAGTAGGTAAACACCATCTGTTTAATTTGTACAAGAATGATGACCACAGGAACAAACAGATGTCCCTTGAACGACCCACTTAGTCATATAAACATAACTTGAGATCTCACTTGCTAGGACCCAGATTCCCGGTAACGGTTACGGTAAAAGACCTTTACAGCAATAGGGAAAGGCACAGAATTCTAGGCCTATATCTGCTGCTCATTAAAGCAAGGCTTGTATTTTTTCCTGGGACAGCATAGGATTTACAAACCATTATTCTCCTAAAAATGTTTGCTACTAGGTTCTGGGACACTGGATACTTCTTCTAGAAACAGACTTTCTAGAGATGTTTTCTAGGCACTTTTCAGCCTGAACAAGCAAGGAGACAAGTATAAAAGATAGGAGAAGAAACATGCTCTGCAGAGCAAGTGTGAGACAAAATTAGTAAAAATATACTCTGTAGAGTGAGAGCAGATTGCTATGAAGGAGTGAATACAGCAGCCAAGAACTTTACAGTGCTCAGCTTTTGTATCTCTCCCTCAGGCTGACATCAAACGTATGCCATGAATTTTGTTTATCCGAAGGATTAGAAACATCAGTTCTTTCATTCTTTATGTTAATTAGTCTCTATTAACTTCTGCTCTGATGTTTATTTTATGTTTTTATTTTTTTCTGTATTTAGTGTAGGTAGGGTCTACAAAGTGTTCAGGGTCTCACTACGTACATCAGACTCAGTGATTCTCCTGTTTTCAGCCTCCCAAGTGCTGATAGATTACAAGCATATGCCCTCACTTCCAGTCTCAACCGCCATCTCAGTGTGCCCCAGGGCCAGGGCTGGCATGGCACACCAGAGATCAAACCTGGGCTGCTGCACTCTGCCTAAGTAGGTACTTCAGTCTACTGAGCTATCAGGCCAGCCCCTTCTCTGATGTTTATAATTTATTTACTTGTATGAACTTTGAGTCTATCTTGTTTTTCCTTTTCTAGAACCTTCACGGTCAACATTAGGTTAGGTTATTATTTATTTGAATTTGCTTTGTTTTTCTGATATGGGACTTCACTGATACAAACTGTCTTTTACCTTTAGGTCTGTTAGGTCTGCTTCCATTGTTTTTCTAATTTTTTTATTTTAAAGACTAAAAATAGCAGAAACAAAGATAGAAAAAGTATCAAGTAAGAGCACATATGATACAGAATTTTAAAACCAGAAAAATTTAACAACGGTTATATTACATATTTTCGTCATCAGATCAGTTTGGATTAATAGATATAGATATATAAGATTGATCAAACAATTAAACATTAACACTTTCAATAAACATTACTTTTTTAACAGTTAACACACTGCATATTGCCCTCACAATACTTACACAGAGTACAGGGTATGGGCATGACACACCTTCCAATTGATATCGCTAAGGAAAGAAAAAAATTCTTCTCTTTGAACTAAGAGGAAGCACATGCATACACAGTCCAATGTTCCACAATTGCACTGGGCCACCAGTGAAACTGGCAACGTTGGAGGCTACTGATCCAAGCCTCCTACAGCTCATCACACCAATCTAGCTCTGCGTTTCATGCCTCATAATTAAGCTTTTCCGCTGGGTAATCAAGGGCAAGTTAAAGCAAGACCTGTATAACAAAACATTCATCTTTTGTATCTTCCAAGGTCAAATCCTCTCAGGATTGACTTTGGAACCATGTAGAGTGCTTTGTAGAACTGTTGTCAGTGTCAGCCTTCAGGACGAGTCACAGCCATTGCTTGACCAGTTTGCTTTCTGTGAAAGCCTGAGAGAATGTTTTTCTCTGGGTGACTCCTTAGACACACTATAGTTCATTCATCCCTTTCCTCTGAGGTCCCATAATCTCCTTGACCAAAAAATTTGGGACACATCTGAGTTATAGGATATTACAGCACAGGTTCTCTTATATCCTGAGTCCTTACTGACCTTGAAGGGCTAGGGCCAAAATATTGGCTATCCTCATAGCCCTTCTTTTTCTCCAATTTTTTTTTCTGTTAACTTAACATTCTCAACCTTCTAGCAGAAAAGCTTTGTGATACTATTACTCTATAACATAGGTGATTGAACTTATCATCACTGGCTTTCTGAACATCAAACATCTTAGACTTAGCTTGAAATTGATACTTTCTGATAATCATTGATATTCTAATAACTCTCCATAGAATGTGATATAAGCAGTTATAGGTCTGCTTCCATTGTACCCAGAAGTTCTGGTATGTAATAATGACTTCTTTTTTTGTACCAGAGATTGAACTCAGGACCTTTTGCTTGCTGGACAGGTGCTTAAGCCGCTGAGCTGTATCCATGGCCCTGCATTTTTTGTTAAGTGTAGAAACCATCTAATTTCTTACTTAATTTCATCTGTGATCCATTGGTTAATTCCAGACAGTGTTATTTTATTTATTTTTTCTGATTGTTCTGTATGTGATGGTGATTTTCTGGGGTACCCCATTACAATTGTATTAGTGCTTATCTGATTTTCATATCCACTAGTAATTGTTTCATGTAGTTAGCTGATTGTGTTGTTATTTGGTGCATAAGTATTTTTTTATGTTTTTATTCATTTTAATGAGAAAAAGGATAAAATAGCAATGAAGCAGTTTCTAAACTGGTTAGTTGGACAGTTACAATAATTAATGCATTGTATATTGTTATCTTTGTAGTGGTAATTCAGAGGACAAGATGCAGATGTGATATCTTGGCTAAACAATGTTAATACATACCTTTCTTACTGAACTAAGAAGTAGCTGTATATCTTAACAATGTTGTATATACATATATAATTTTGTTCACTACAAAAAGGCCCTTTATATCCCCTCTTTTTGCTTTTCTTTGTCAGAGATGGGTGTTCCATTGTTGTTAGAGAAGCTGTATTTGGAGAAGTCTTTAAAGGACCTTTTCATGCTTGATGCCAGTTCAAATATTGTAGGTCCCTGTACACAATGAAATAACCCAATTCAGTCCAATAGTCCATGATAGTAGTGGGTTATCAGTAGAACTAGCAGTTGTCTGAAGTTGTTGACTTGAGCCTTTTACAGCTCAGCATATTAATGTAACTTTAGTTTTTATACCTCGTAGTTACTTCTGCTGAATGATTAAAACCAAGTTAAAATACAACCTATATACCTAAAACTTTTAACTTTTCTGTCTGAATAGGTCAGACAGGTCCCCTCAGGATTTACCCTGGTGGTGCATTTGCACTTAAGATTGTTATTTTTCCCTCTTGGATTGTTCCCTTAACAAATTTGTAGTGACAAACTACAAAATGACAAACTGTAATAAGTGGTAATTTGGCACCTATAACCCTTGAGTAAAATTTATACTTACATAAAAAATCTAATACAAATCACTAAATTATGTACAGTTAGTATGTACTCAACAGAGCAATTTTATCCTGAGTTAAAAAAAATCTAAAATTCAGAAGACAGACAGCAGTTTGCAGAGTCTGACCTAGTTCAAGTTCATGAGTTATAAGAACTCTTGTTCTTATAACTGGATTTTATGATACAGTCAAGTTCACTGCCATAAAATTGCTAAGTTAGGAGTATTCTTGTGCAATCATATTAGATACAGTAATAATTGGTAATAGAGGTATCAAGCTAATCAGTTATAGTGGTATCTACCAGAGCAAGTTGAGAATATCCCATAAGACCTAGTTTTGGTTCTCTTTTCAACGTAAAGGAAAAATACTACAGTTATGGTGTGTTACTGTTTGACTACTCCAAAGCCTCAAGTAGTCATGGGCCAGCCTTCTAGAATTTGTGACCGATTCATGGCCCAATGCTAGAAATATGGGTGCAAGTGATGCACCTTTCTTGGGGCAGGTAGCATACATACAGTAAGGGAGGGAAAGAATCTTGTTCTCTGCTGTCCCTCCCATTTTGTTCTTGCTACCTTTGCTGCTTTCTGCCACCAAGAGCTGTTACCTTCTCCCATGTGCCACCCTGCCTTACAGCCAGCTGAGTATGGACTGAAATCTCCATAAAAAGTGGACTAAGTAAAACTGTACTTTCTTAATTCTGGACATCAAGTATTTTGTGCCAGCAATGAGAGAAAAGCACTGGAGACAGAGTGTAAGCATCATAACAGCTCAAACAGGGACCCATGGCTAATATGCACGAAGTTCAATAACCATGTTTCTAAAGTCTAAAAAACATTCAACAGTAATTTTATAGAAGCATATCTAAAGCCCAGGCGTTGGGGACCAGGTAATACTGGAGGAGGGTGTCAGTTTTCAAAAAGTCCTTTTCTAGTTGGCATAGGAAGGAAGAAATGAGAGGGATAAAGCATTTTGTGAAGAAAATTAAAATTTTATTCTTTAAAAGTAGACATAAAACAAGTTATTGGTTTGCAGAATTTATAATGCAATACATGGTAAATACAAAGGATTTATTTGGAGAATATGAGACTCCTATAAACCAATTAAAAAAGACAAATGACCCAATAAAATGAAAAAAGACTTACAGAGAAATCTCAAAGAGAAATACATAAATGACTGATAAGGACATGAAATATTATTTACTGTGATGGAAACTGATATAAAAAGTATACTGTGGCACCGCCTTCTACTTACTGGAAAGACTAACACTGAAAAGATTAACAGTGCCAGTATTAAGTAGGTAGTGAGACAGACAGGGAGACAGGGAGGATGGAGTTCACTAACCACTGTGGAAACTCCTTATCAGTTAAAGTCACATACACACCTGTCCTATAACCCAATAACTCTACTCCAGGAGAGATGAGAGAATTCACTGACGAAAAGGTGTATGGAATGATGTTCATAATAGCTTTATTCATAGTAGCTAAAACCTGGAAATCACCTCAACAAGGGAATGACTAAGTATATAACGATTCATTTATACAATGAAATACTGCTCAGCAATGAAAAGAAACAAACTACTCAGATCCAAAATAGCATGGCTGAGTCTCAAAACTTTTATACCAAGTAAGAGAAGCCTTACACAAAAGAGTATTTGCTATATGATTCCATTTATAGGAAGTTCAAAAGCGAGCAAAAGTAATATATGGCCATGTGAATCAGACCCAGCGTGACATAGAGTGGGAACAAGATGGAAAGTGAGCAGAAAGCTCTAGGAGTGGGGATGACTTTCTGGGATGACGTACATGCTTTGCATCTTAAGTATCTTAATGGTGGCAGAAGTACTTTCTATGTTTAGATGGAGGTAACTGGAAAATTTGCGTATGAAATCTGTTATGAGAAATGGGGATAACAAAGGATTCTATTATTAATATAAATATTAGAGAGAAAGATGAATGAAAGGGAGAGGAAAAATAGAGAAAAGAGAAAAAAGTCAGGTGAAAAGATATAGATAAAAATAAATTTAAAAGCGATGGGGAAGAAGTCTCTTACCATCTCTAAATTAGAAGAAAATGGCAAGAGGAATAGAAACACATACACACACACACTCACACACACACAAACGTAATCAAAATGGAGGGGATGAACAGGAGTAAAACAGCAAACAATTTTTATTGTATTAAACATGTGACTCTTTTCCACAGTCTATTTAAAAGGCGCAGAACTCAAACTAAGACATATCATACTGAAAGTCTAAGATGGCGGCCTGCTCCAAGTATAGTGCTCTATATATAGACATCTGCATACCATGAGGGTAAAATACCAACGGTACCTTCCAGTCTTGTGTAACGTAAGCAGGACCTGACCTCCAGCTCTAGCTCGTCAGCAGAACTTCTTTCAGCCTGCTCCCTAATAGCTGGCTGTCCTCTGTCACTGTCCTTCACTTGTCCACACTGTTAACTTGACTGTGAAGCATGGCTTGAGCCAAGGGGCTGCTATGGGACCCTACTTCAAGCACCAAGCCTTTTTCTACAATGACAGCCCTACCAGGTATCATTCTGCAATGATGGCAACCAGCACTGGATCAAGGTCATTTGTCAGCTGTTGAATGTGGGAAGTCATTCTAGAAACTATCCTGTATTTTCCTTGCAGGTTGCAACTATCATTGATTGTCTCAGTACTAATGCACTTCTCTATGAGTGAGGTTTCAGTTTCACTTTGTCTCCTTACTGGCAGTTGGCTAGTCACTCCCAGCCATATGTGACTGAAAGAGGTTTCTCTCTCTCCTCTGTGATATGTTCTATTTTTTAAAAAAAAATTATTTTATTTTAAAGAGTAAAAGCAAAAACAGGGTCTGGAGAGATAGCTCCATGGCACAAGTGCCTGCCTGGCAAGTGCAAGGTCATGAGTTTGAACCACAGTCCTGAAAAAAAAAAAAAAAGCAAAAACAAAGACAGAAACAGAGTAACATACAACAATGTACATGATACAGATTTTCAAAATAAGAATAGCAAATTAGCAATGACTGTTATATCACATAATTTTATCACCAAATCTGTTGCTTAGATTAACAAATATAGGTTTCACGATTGGCCAAATAATTCAATATTGTTAATGCTTGCTTTTGAGAAACATTGTTATGGTTTGTATATATGTGTCCCTCAAAACCTCATCCAGTCAAGGGGCAGCTTCTAGAATTTGTAATTGATTATTGTGAAAATGCTGCTGCACCTGCCCTGGGGCAGGTGATTTGCATTTCAGTGTAAGGAGGAAGAGAAGTTAGCTGCTTGAGCTGCAGCGAGGTCTCCCAAAGCTGTTGCTCTTGCCAGCCTCCATGAAAGGTTGTTATCTGCCATGTGCCTCTCAGCCTTGGAGCCGGTTGAATATGGAGTTACCGCCAGTAACTGTGAGCTAAATAAATCTTTCCTTCCTTCATTTTGAGTGTTGGGTATTTGTCCCAGCTTCGAGAGAAGAGTACCTAAGAAAAGCATAATTTTTTTCTTGACCTTTTTACTTTATCATTTTTAACTTATTTTAAAGTGAATGTAATAGTATTTGATAAGATGTTACAAATGGTACAAATATAGAAGAACAAAAAGAGGTATTCACTAAGTACCTTAGGATTGTTGCATTGCACATTTCTGTCTTTGATGTAGTTGTTCAGATTGCAGATATTAACATACAGTTAGTCAAAGTGAAAACTTTAAAAATTAACTGCTATTTTTTTTTAAAAAAACCCTATTTCTTCTGTATCATTTAATCTGTTTTCTTTCTTTGTTTTGTTCAGTTCCCTCAGGTGTCTGGGTAACCTTTCACTTTGATTCCTCTCCAAGCTTCCAAACTCTAGACACTTTGTCCTAGAGAAGCTAAGTTTATGGCATTCACTGGTCTCCTATGTTTTGCTTCTTCCAGGAAAGATTTCTTAAGCTGTTGCATTCTGTTCCAAATGTGGTAGAATTCTTGGGTTTAAACACTCAAAAGTGAAAACAAGAAACAGTTTTTTAGACTTACTGATAAGTGTCCTTTAAAAATTGATATTTCACGGCCAGCCAAATAGCTCAGTGGATTAAAGTGTCTGCAAGCAGAGGCAGAGGTCAAAGGTTCAATGCCTGGGCTTGCTGTGCTGGCCCCACCCCCAGAGCACACTGAGATGGCGATTGAGACTGGGTGTGGTGGCACGCATCTGTAATCGCAGCTCTTGGGAGACTGTAAACAGGCCGATCACTATGAGTCCAATGCAGTAGTGAGACCCTGGACACCCTGTAGATGCTTCTCTCAAAAAAA
>PVJA010050024.1:0-13474 GCA_004027025.1 Myocastor coypus | reverse complement strand
GCTTACCCGCAGCGGGTGCGCAGGCTCAGCTCCCAGCGGTGGGGTTTGGGCTGGGCTGGGACAGGAAGTTAGTCGCGGGAACGCAGAGGCGGGGCAGAGGGGCGCAGGGGCTTACCCGCAGCGGGTGCGCAGGCTCAGCTCCCACCATTTTGCTTTCTATGAAAGCCTGAGAGAATGTTTTTCTCTGGGTGACTCTCCTTAGAGGCACTATAGTTCATTCATCCCTTTCCTCTGAGGTCCCATAATCTCCTTGACCAGAAAATTTGGGACGCCTCTGAGTTATAGGATATTACAGAACAGGTTCTCTTATATCCTGGGTCCTTATTGACCTTGAAGGGCTAGGGCCAAAATATTGGCTATCCTTATAGCCCTTCTTTTTCTCCAACTTTTGGTCTGTTAACTTACATTCTTAACCCTCCAGCAGAAAAACTTTGTGATACTATTACTCTATAACATAGGTACTTGAGCTTATCATCACTGACTTTCTGAGTATCAAATATCTTTGACTTAGCTTGGAAATGATATTTTCTGACCATCATTGATATTCTAATAACTTTCCATGCAATGTGATATGAGCAGTTACACAATTTTGACACAGATATTTAGAAATTCAAGGAAATACAAAATTGTAGCCTGTCAAGACTATGGTATTTGGCCCAGTCTCTTATTTTCAAGTACTATTCTTGAGAGAGAGAATGACATTAACTGAGTTTACACCAGGAGCAGTACATATCAAAAAGACAAGAGTGACATGTATTCCAAACATAGTTTTAGCATTACATTGTGTTATAATCAATATGCTGAACCTTTTGAAGGTTCTTGAGACCAATATCTGATTCATCTTGTGTACATAAGTGTATGGTTTTGTTATTGATATGTTTTCTCCTTTATCTGCTTCCAGTCACTTCGTTGTTTAATCCATAACACATTCAGCTGTGACTTGCCCTTGACCACCCAGCAAGAAAAAAAAAATGCTTAATTACAATGCATGAAACGCAGAGCTAGATTGGTGAGATGAGCTTTAGGAGGCTTAGATTCAATAGCCTTCAACATTATAAGCTTCACTGGTGGCTCACTGCAATTGCAGAACATTTGACTGTGTATGTATCTGCTTCCTCTTAGTCCAAAGAGAAGTATATTCTTTTCCTTTTTTTTTTTCTAAGCAACATCAATAGGGAGGTGGGTCATGCCCACACACTGTACTCTGTAGAATGATTGTGAGGACAGTATGCAATATGTCAACTTTCAAAAAAAAAGAAAGGGGAAAAAAAAGTTATGTTGATTTAAAAGGGTTAATGTTTAATTGTTTGATCAATCTTATATACCTATATGTATTAATCTAAACTGATCTGATGATGAAAATATGTAATATAACCATTGTTAAATTTAAACAATAAAAATATTAAATTAAAAAATAGGTGTTCATAGCTAATCACTTTCTATCAAGCTTTTTGTGAAATTGTATATGTTTTTTTTTTCCCCTGAGAAGTTTTAATGAATAGTAGTTTTTAACACATGCTAACCCCAATGAAGATGAGTATTCTCTGATAAACCTTTTCTGGTACTACAGCTGCTTCCTTTCGTGTCCTCAAGTCTGTCCCAAGCTGAGAGAAGACTGTGCCCTGAGTTTCTTGGATGAAATTTCCAAGTGGATTTGATTTCTTTTTATAAGGAAATGGGGTCAGGGAGGAACAGTTCTAGTTTCAAAGAAGAAAGAGTTCACAGGTGATAAACATACTGCTCTACTTCTCTCCAAAAGAAACCGCACCTGGGACCGTGTGGGCAGTGGTTCACATGGCTCTTGCTGCACAGGCCCAGGGCTCCTCCAGAGCCTTTCTTCTTGCTCTACCACCAGCACTCATGGCTCAGCATGCAGTTGACTCTGGCCATCCTGAGCACATCATGCCTCCTGTTGATCATGGGACCCTAGTGGTAAACACCTTCAGGCACTCGTGTGGCAGCTTCTCTGGCATCAGCTTCCATCAGGTACCATTCTTTGAGCACTCAGTGATCATCCACACATGTCCAGGCAGTGATGATGCTGGTCAGGTCGGGGTATAGGGCACTGGCAGGAACACTAACCTTGAATGTGAGTACCAGGCCGGTCATAAGGGTTGGTACAAGATGGTGCTGGGATTGCAGCAGGTATTTTACAGTTGCCTCTCAAACTGCTTCTTTCCTTACAGCTTCCAGAGTCTAGCTCTTCTTGAGCCCCTGGTCGTATTTCTCCTCTTTGGTGAACTCAGCCACAGACTCACAGCGATGTTCTTTGTTAATTACAAGATCCCTAATTCAGAATGTAGCTGTTCCATCTCAGCTGGGCTCCTCCTGGAACCACACACACAGCCCAGGTGTTGCCGAGCCCTGGGCCTGATCAGTCTCAGGCAGCCTTCAGTGCCTCCCATAAGGGCTGGTGTATTGTCACTTGTGTCCCCAGTCATCTTACAACATCTTTTCTGATTTACCTTGTGATTTCTTCTCTGGCCCTATTAGCTATTGAAGAATATGTCATTTATTTTCACCTACTTGTGAATTTTCAAGAAAATTTACATTTCAATCTCTAAGGTAACCTTACTGTGATCAGAGAGTCCCAGCTCTGTATGAATTGAATCTTCCTGGGTATATTTTAGGGCACATCCCATGGTCTGAGCAGTGGAGAGGCCACTGCGCTCTGCCTCTGTCTGGTGGGTGTCACAGGAGGTGTATTAGACCACTCAGGTTATGTTACTAAATTTCCCATTTTCTTGTTTATCTTCTCTCAATTTACCCTGTCCATGACTGAAGGTAAAGTATTAAGCTCTCCAATTACCATTGGTTGGGTTATCTATTTCTCTTCTTAATTTTGATACTTCTGGTTTTGTGCATTTTGGCACTATATTTTTAGACATATGTTGTTATATCTGATTTATTATTTAATCTTCTAGCAGCAGATTACATAAATGTTAGCCAATAATTTATTTTGCTTTCATAATTGAAAGATGCAAGATATCAAAGATGCTTGTTGAACAGTATTTATTCTTTTGGCATTTTGAATACACAATCCCACTGACTTCTGGTCTCTACTATTTTATCAGATGCCAACCATAAGCTTTACTGGATTTCTATTATTTTTCTTTTGCTTACTCCAAGATTTTCTTTTAGCTTTGTTTTCAACACTAGGACTATGATATCTCAGCATTTATTTTACTTGCTATTCATTGAGTTTCTTGGATGTGTTTCAGTAGGTTTTGAGTGTCAGTAGTTCTTTCATAAATCATCTTCTCCTTATGCTCATAATCACCAGAACCAAATAATCTTTAGTCAATATCTGATCATGAATCCATGTGATACACAGCAGTGTCCAATTCAAGACCTGACTGAGAACAAATTGGCACCCTCCATCAGGTCACTCCAAAGTGGTGATGTTCTGGTGTTCCAATTCTGTGCACCAGGAGATTGTGGTGGGCCTTAGATGGAGAGGTGGGAAGTCATTTCTCTCTGAAGCCCCCTTTCTTCAAGATGGGCCTTGTCTGGGGTAGATGACCTGGATGCTCTATTCCAAAGGTATTTATATAATTAATTAGCTGTACTGGAACAGTAAAACATTTCCATCTTTTGTGACATTTCTGAGTGATTGATAGTGACTACATGGGTTATTACAGTGAGAAGACGTGAGAGCACGTAGACTAAGGTGGTGATGGGGAACCTATGGCATGTATGCTCCAGCAGAATGCCTGTTATCATTGAAAACTCTGAAGATTTGAAGGGAGTTATGAACCGATATGCAATGACTACTCCCACAATGTGACTTTCTATTGGAGGTACTCTATCTATCTATCTATCTATCTATCTATCTATCTATCTATCTATCTCTGTGGTGGTGGAATTGAATCCAGGGATTTTATGCTGAACTACACCCTAGACCCTTTTTAAACATCTTTAAACTTTAATACTAACAAAGAATTCAATTTTGAGTCAGGAGCTCACAAAGTCACTGAAGTGCTCAGGCTGGTGTTGAATATGTGATCCTTCTATCTCAGGTTTCCAGATCCCTGAATTCCCTGGGTGAGCCACCATGCCTTCGTAACAAATTTTTTTAACATTTGCTAGTGCTATCCACTATGGTAGCCACTAATATGCATGGTTATACTTAAATATAGATTGTTAACAAAAATTAACTGAAGCTGCCGGGGAGATACCTTAGTGGGATAAGTGCTTGCCTGGCAAGTGCAACGTCCTGAGTTCAATCCCTGGTACCACACAAAACAAAACAAAAAACAAAAACCTGAAGTTTATTTTTTGGTTGCATCAACCATATAGAAGTGCTTACCACCCACTTATGGCCATTGTAATGTATAGCGCAGGTAGGGATAGCTGTGTCATTGCAGAAAATTCCATTGGATAGGGCTGATCCATACCTTCCAGGTCATTGGCTAGGGAGGCTCTGAGGGTGAGCTCATGTTCTTGGAATGTTAGGAGCCACATTTCCTGTCTCTCTTGACACAAGATGGGGATGCAGGATGGTTAATGTTTTTGGCTTGGTTGACTCAGAGACACCTGGGAGATCAGTAAAGCACAGTTCCAGGTGTTCTGGCAGGGGCATGGCTCCTGGACTTTGAGATTACCTTGATCTTTCTTCTCTTACTCCTCTCTTTCACCCTCTGTTTGCTGGCTGGCAAGAGCTGAGCTGCTTTCCACTGCCAGGCCCTTCCCCTATGATTTTTCTGTCTTGGAGCCAATAGCAAGCGTCCAGAACCTCTGAAATCATGAGCCAAAACAAATACTTCCTCCCTGAAGTTGCATATGTCAAATATTTTGGTGGAAGTGATGGAAAGCTGACTAAAACAGGCATTGAGGTTGGGGTGTAAGACAAGTATCGCAAAAATTTTCAGAGCAGAGCCAAAAACAATACTCACAAGGATGGTGAGAGACAGAGTGGAAGAAAGAATCTTACAGTGGCTGATATAGTAATGGAGATTAGAGAATGGAGAAATCAAGCAGAGTTTTAATGTCAAGTAAACACAACTATACATAAATGTAACCATATAACCATTCTGTACCAACATTAAGAACTGCTACTGGTTCCAGCACTTGGGAGGCTGAGGCAGGAGGATCAGTGTGAGTTTGAGACCAGCCTTGGCTACAAAAGTGAGTGCAAGGCCAGCTTCAACTGCATAGCGAGACCCTGTCTCAAAAAGACAAAAAACAAAAACAAAAATGAACAAACAAACTCAAATTACTACTGGGCCTTTTTTCTTTCTTTTTTTAAAAAATTAATTTTAATGACAAGATATAGAAGTAAGACAGTTTCATGACAGGTTGGTAGGACCATTACAATAATTAATACATTGCATATTGTTGTCTTCGTAGTTGTTCAGAGTACAAGATGCAGATCATGATATCTTTTCTAAGCACTATTAGTACAAATCTTTCTTATCATTGAACTAAGAGAAAGTAGCTGTATTTATAGTCTAATAGGACATAATAGTAGTGGGTTATCAGTACAACTTGCAATATTGGAGGCTGTTGACTTGAGCTTTTTACAGCTCAGAATATTAGTATGTCTTTCCCTTTTATGCCTTGTGGTTACACTTTTCTGCTGGGAGGTTAAGGCCAAGTTAAAGTAAGACCTATATAGCAAAACATATAACTTTTGTATCTGACAAGATCAGCCAAATCCCCTCAGGGTTTGTCTTGAAACCATGTACGGTGTTTTGTACAACTTTTATCAGTATGTGGTTTTTGCATCTCTGGAAGCAGATCATCGAAGGGACCACAGGCTGGGGCAGAACTATTCACCTCACGGCCAGGAACAGAATGAGAGAAATAGGAAGGGACTGTGGTCTCCTTGTCCTCTTTAGAGCATTGGCCAGTGACCAAGAGGCCCCAGTATGCCCCATCTAATCAAGGTCTCCCCTCCATCTAGAGACAAACCTTTAACACATGACCGTGAGGAAAGCTTTCAAATCAATATCCTCTGCTCCTTGTGTCTCCAGCTCTTGATGTAGCACTATGGCTTGAACCTGGAGAGGACAGGCCAACTATGTTTCATACCATCCCTACACTTATGATGCAGAAGTTCTACTCCTCATGGTAGTGGCTGAGCCAACTGTGATTTCCATCCTCTGTCTCACCCCTACTTCTAGGGTGGAATTTCAACTCTAGCCACACTAGGCTGAGTACAGCAGGCTCCACCTGATTCTTCTCCCATGGCCTGGCATCTTTTCCCATCACCTCTGACCTCCCCAATGTTTGCATGCATCACAGGTATCATTGCAGAAGTGGTTGCAGTCCTCATTCTCAGTTCCCATGCAGTGCTGTGTAGGTTCTGAGGAGAAGAAAAGGAGGGGTGAGATGATCCCTGGCTCTGTGCAAGGACCTGACCCATTTGGACAGAACATGGACAATTCTGCCTCTGGTGATGTCTGAAACAATGGAATGTTTGGTGGAGGACACTCATAGCTCTGCAAGTGGTAACCAGCAAAACAGCAGAGAATCCAGAAAAGTATCAGGGAAAGCCACAGAAAGACAGACAAAAGAGCCTTTCTGAGCTTATATCCATCCCTGGGTGGTCTAGAAAGAAGTGTGAAAGTAGCAGGTTAAACAGAACCAGCAGAGTAGGTTGATATTTGCCAACCTGTACACAGACCTAAAAACAGATACTGGAAGCATTAGTGTTAGTAGGCCTAAAAGCCTGACTTCTGAAGGCCGAATGGTAAGCTCCATGGACCAAGGGGCAACTCCTGAGGTTCCAGGCTTAAAAGTAGCATAAAAATAATTATTTTTGCAAAATACATATATATTTTGTTGTTATTGGTACAGGGTCTTGCTATGCAGTTCAGACTCATAGTGATTCTCCTGTCTCAGTCTCCCCAGCCCTGGGATTACAGACGTACACCTCTATACTCAGTTTCAGGGCTGGCACAGTGTGCTCTGGGGCCAATATGGCATGTGGTACCAGGGATTGAACTTGGGTTCTTGAGCTTGTCAGGCAGGTGCCTAGGCCACTGAGCTATCTCTCCGGCCCCAATATATGTACCTCACTTCCAATTTTTCTTTTTGGGCTTGTTACAATCACATGGTGTTTATTCACTGTCAAATGAGTCTGTGCATGGTAAGAATGTTACAGAGGGCACTTATATAACCTGAGACATCTATGATAGCACCACAGTGTGGTGCTGTGTGTCTGCAGTTGCATATGTGGTCTGATTTTGAAGGAAATGTTTAGCTTTTGGCTCTTGGCTTTGTATAAGAGAAATGAAAACATATATCAGTATAAAATCTTGTTCAAGAACATTCATTGCAGTGCTATTCACAATTACCCCAAAGGGGGAAAAAACCTAAGTGTCTACTCACTGGTGAATGGAGAAACTATCACTATGCAGTGGGATATTATTCAATAATAAAAAGGAATGAAGTAGTGATGCCTTCTCTAACATAGATAAACCTTGAAAACCCTCTGGGCACATGGAGCTGGTAATAAAAGAACCTTTTATATTTCTATTTACATGAAAAATGTAGAGTACGTTATCTTATAGAAACAAAAATTAGATCCCTGAATGCCTGTGGCTGTGAGTACAGAAGTGGAACAGATTGAGGAGAGTGGGAGAGTGGCTAGTAATACGGTATCTCTTTCTTTTTAAAATAATTTTAATAAGAAGTAACATTCAGACAGTTTCAAAACATGTTAGTAGGACAGCCACAATAATTGATATGATGCATATTGTTGTCTTCATAGCAGTTCAGAGTACAAGATGCAGACATGATAACTTTTCTAAAATACTTTTGGTACAAATCTTAGTTGTCATTGAACTAAGAGAAAGTAGTTGTATACATAGAGCAATATTCCATAATAGTAGTGGGTTATCGGCAGAAATGGCAATGTTGGAAGCTGTTCACTTCAGCCTTTTACAGCTCAGCATACTAATCTGGCTTTATTTTTTTGCCTCATGGTTAAACTTTTTTGCTGGGTAGTTAATATGGTATCTCTTTCTGTGGATGAAAATATTCTAAAATTAATACTAATAGCTACTCTGACTACTAACAATACATAGCAATTATATACTACTAAATAAATGCACTTTATTATTTGGTAATTGTATCTCAATAGCCATGTTTAAAATGAGTTGTTCCACACGTTACAGATGTACAGCGTGAGTAAATTCTAGATGTGTCTTATACAGCACAGTGGCTGTACCTGATAATACAGGCTCATATACTTATGTATTTGTTAATAACTTAAAACTTCCTATTGTGCTTTTACCACACAAATACATTCACTGACAGAGCATAGGAAAACAAGGAAACTTTTGGGGCTAATGGATATGTTTATTACATTGATTTGGCAATTGTGTCATAGAAATAAGTGTATGCCCAAAGCTGAATAGTCCTATATATCAACTATGTGAAGTTTTAAGCATATAAAGTATACCTCATAAAGCCATAAAACTCAGAGTAAATGGTGCCTAGCATGTGGCAAGCATTCCATAAAAATAGAGGCTATAATTTTAGGAGAGTGTCAACCACAATTCTGTGGACACAGTTAGCCCCTCTGTATGGTGAAGTAGGGGGTCTGTCAAAGGTGACTGAAGATCTGACAACATGGGAGGGGAAGGAGGGCGACAGCAGGGAGGCACCAGACAAGGAAGCTCATGCGGGGGTGGGAGAGGAATGAGGGTACTCTTTGGGGTCTGATGAGTATCCAAGTGGTAATGCCTATTGAAGATTAATTTTTTAAAATGATTTTAGCTAAATAAATGGCCAGTTTACCTGGTACTATGATAAGCTTCTGAGAGGTTCCCTCCATAAGGAGTTAGGGGGTTTAATGAGTCAATTGATAATGTCACATAAGCAAAGGGGAGACTGTATAGCAATGTATAATTAAAAAATAATGCGGTTATAAAGATGATCTCTTACAGGTGCCTTCAGAAGACCTACCCGGCCCAGCTCCCGTCGCTGAGCGTGATCCTCATCTTCGTGGATGAAGCCCTGTCCATCATACAACGGGCCATCACCAGCATTGTTAACCGGACGCCTCCTCAGGTGTTGAAGGAAATCATCTTGGTGGATGATTTTAGTTCAAATGGTGAGCACTAGAGCTGGGAAAATATGGAAAAATGGCTATTTGTCTGTGCATGGCTGACAAGGGCTTGCAGCTTAAGGTTTAGTATTATTAATCTTGAGCACTACTAGAAGCCAGAATTAGATTATAAAGCCAGAGATGTGGACTAGTGTTAAGACAATTTCTCTAGCTATGTGGGCCCTGAAAGGGTGGCTCATCAAGGACAGAATTTTGTTCTTCTCTGGGGGTTTTTATTGAAGGTCTGTCTGCAGAGAGAAAGAAAGACACAATGGAAGCTTAACTCTTCCTTTTTGAATTTTTAGAAAGTAAAAAAATATTTATTCTATTCATTTATACACCTCCTATTTGAGCTCTTACAATATAAGTAAAAGAGAAATACGAAAGTACAATTTTCTGGGCATAATGGTACACACCTACAACCCCAGCATGCTGGTAGGCTGAGGTAGGCAGATTGTAAGTTCAAGCCAGGACTTAGCATAACCTTGTTTCCAAATTCAAGAAATAATTAAAAAAAAAAAAACTGGTGGAGAAACAGTACAATGGCAAGAACTTGGGTTCAATCACAATTACCATAAACAAATAAAATAAATCGAGAAAGAGCAAGAGAAGAAGGGAGAAGAAGAGGAAGAATTTTAAATTTCTAGAGCACAATCCCACTAAATAAACAAAAGAAAATAGCTAGTTTCATTCATTTCTGGGCCTGGGGGCTGCCAGAAGTTGCATATCTGTCCTTGCTAGCAGGAAGGAGGGGCTTCAGATGCGTGGCGATGCCCATCCCTGACCCTGCCTTGAGGCGTGGCAAATCCTCTCACTTCTCTGGAACTCAGCTTCTTCAAAAGGGGACATGCAGGACTCCTACTTTTAGTCTTTTTGGGGGGTGATCCCCACAAGAATTTTATAGTGCCATGGTCAATAATGGGCAGATAAAACTTAATTGAAAACATTTTTTCTGTGTAATAATAACACAGAAATGTGGTATAGGATTATAAACACAGGGTAGGCAGATAAGGGGAAGCCAAGCAGAACTCTCTTGTTCTAAACTCTGTCATCATCATCTCCTATTTTTCCTCAAGGCAATTTGGGTAGGCACAGAAAAGGGTATCATTAGTGGTTCTTTTGCTGGTGTCACTAGGACAGGAGTTAGAGTCTTAATTATGGAAATGCCAGGTAAGATGAGTGCTTCCTGGATTTATCTTGGAAATCTGCTATGTTAAACTGAAGAAAACAATATACATGTCATATGAGGAATTTGCTATTCATAATGTGACTTTGTGGAAAGTTACGTACTTCACACATCAGTGTGTGCACGGGGAATGTACCACGTGGAGACTCAGCAGTGCATGGAACATGCTCAGGCTTACTGCCCAACAGTCTCGCTCTGTGCTGATCTCGGTATTATTGGTAGTGCTGGTGAAGGGTCTCAGCCTGGTATTAGAAATTTTCCTGTCTTTCTTTTCCTAGATGTGAAATGCTATTTGCTCTTGTGAAATGTCTTAAGCATCAATAGACATAACCTAAGATTTTAAGAAATTCTATCAATAGAGTGGTGAATCTGGATTTTCTTCCCAAATTTAGGCAAATTCCACAATCAACGACTCTTTACTAAGCATCTACCTTGTGTTAGAAATAGGATTTTAGAGATTTCAAGACGTCTCAATTTTAGTTGACAAGGAAAGACATACTATGGGACACCTGTCAGTGTTTGAGAGACAGAGGGGAACCTGAGAGATACCTGGGCCAAGTTCTCATTCTCTAAATCGAAGGAATGAATTGTAGGAACAATAGAGGTTGAGAGCAGAATATATTTATTGGAGGAAAGAAAGCTCTTGTCCAAGAGAAGAACCGAAAAGAGATCTAAGGTGGTTGCCTGGGAAGCTGCCTTTCTAGGGATTATTATAGCATAAAATTAGGGGGTGAGATGGGTCTAAGGTAGAAAATATGGGGATGCACTAGGTGGGCATGAGGTGGCACAAAACTACGGCCAACCAATAAGATTACAAGCATAATTGAAGAAGTAAAATTGATTAAATCTAGGACCAAATGGGGAAACAAGTCACATAGCAAGTGGACAGGAACATGGGACAGGGACTTTTATTGTAGGCATTGGGATAGTGACTCTAGTTTTTAGTGATTGATACATATTTAGGATATCAATCCCTGATGCCCATTCCTAGAGTGTAGGTGGCTGCATTTGTCTACTCCAGTGGTTCTCAACCTGTGGATCACGACCCTGGCAGGGGTCGCATGACCAAAACACAGGGGCCGCCTAAAGCCATCAGAAAATACATATTTAAACCCATGCTATGCCATGGTGAAACGTTATTTATTGGAATTAGTAATAAATATTTCTCAACATATAATTAAATATTGTTTTATGATTAATCACTATGTTTAAATTATGTTTGATTTGTAACAATGAGAATACATAATGCATATCAGGTGTTTACATTCTAAATCATAACTGTAGCAAAATTGCAGTTTTGAAGTAGCCACCAAACTTATTTTTTGGTTTGGGGTCACCGTAACATGAGGAACTGTATTGTGGGGTCATGGCATTAGAAAGGTTGAGAACCACTGGTCTACTCTCTTGTCTTGAAGTCTGGATCACAGCAGAAATGTCTGTTTCTTCTGAAGTTGCAAAGTCACCTTGTCTTCCATATTGTCTCCTTGAGGGTCTGACCCTGCCTGACTGCCTATAATATTTTTAGCTAATTGAGCTGCCTACAACATGAGGAATGATAGTTGTCTGTGCAGGAAGGGCCAGAGCACAGCAGGGTTATTGAGGCAGGCTTTCTCAAGGAGGAGGGCGTGGCCAGCACCTAAAGAGTTGGTAGGATCTGAAAAGGCAAAAGAAGAAAGAGAAAACTTGGAGGCTGGAGTAGGGATAGAGTGGAGAAAAGAATTCTGTGAACCAGGCTATGACTCCCAAAGTATCCTGACCCAGGCAGTATGGAGTGAAAGGTTTGGGAAGGGAAAAGCAAGAGCTATAATAAGGGAGCACAGGTTTATTTTAGCTATTCTTTTTCTTGTACCAGGGACCTTGCACTTGCTGGGCAAGCACTTATTCTACTGAGCTATCTCCCCAGCCCATAGGTTTACTTTAAAAGATCCCATGGAGCGTCTTTAATACGCAGGCCTTACTTTTGAGAAGGTGACTGTTTATTTGGAGTTAGAAGGGTTTTGATAGGTGATCTGGTTTAGCCCTCTAAATTAAGTAAACAGATACACCCAAATGGAAGTGATACAGAATTAGGTAGTGACCAAGTTAGAATCTATGTCAACTCCTGGTGAGCATAGGGGTGGTCACCATCATGTCCCACACTTCCTACAGCTCACTGCTAGGAGAAGCCAACAGCCTCCGATGCAGTGACATTTTTCACACCTTCAGTAATCGATTCAGTCACTGAGAAGCACAGCTGGCGAAGTTCTAAGCTCAGGCGTATTGTCGTGCCACGGCCGTGTGGTGTTTATCCCAGTTCCAGGCCACTCCTGCTCTCACAGATGTGTTCCCCTTCTGAGGGCAGAATAGGCAAGAATGGGGCCTGGCAGGATGGCTCAGTGGTGCTTAGGAAAGCTTGGGTGGCTGAAGGGACCGCTGTTCGATCCCCGGCACCACATGCTGCGCCAGCTCTGCCCTCAGGGCAGACTGAACCGGTCATAAAAATAAATAAATAAACAAACAAAAGTTCTGAAACAAGAAAAAATAAAATAAAATTAAAAAAAAGAATAGGCAAGAATTTCTTTCAGTGAGGAGAGAGGGGATGGGAGAGAGCTTGGAAGATCCAACTAGGAAGGAAGGCAGCTCTTGAGGAAGAGGACCAGAGGGTGGATGAAGCCTGGGTTCCCATGCCAATTGCTGGCTGTGTGACTTGGAAAAGCTTTTTTTCTTTGCACCATCTTGGTGCTTCAGTTCCCTCATCTGTAAAATGGAGACACTGTAGTTTCTTCCTCAGAGGATTCTTTAGGAATGAAGTGAATCTGTATTATCAGCAAATAACTTAGAATGCCTTGCTTAGATGTTTTCCCATTTGTTCAGTGAATTTCCATGCAAATTTTTCATCCATGTAAAGGAAGCAGCTGGTCAGTGGGGTCAGAGGGCAGAAGCACAGACAGGCTTTATAACAACAAAGGGAGAGAAGGAGGGAAAAGACTTGTAGTCAGCCTGTAGGTAGTGACTCTTCTTTACGTACTTTCGAGGAGTGAACTTTTTATTTTTTATTTATTTATTTTTTCCAATTCTTTTATTGTTTAAATTTAACAATGGTTATATTACATATTTTCATCATCGGATCAGTTTAGATTAATACATATAGGTATATAAGATTGATCAAACAACTAAACATTAACCTTTCTAAATCCACATTACTTTTTTTTTTTCTTTTCCCCCTTTTTTTCTTTGAAAGTTGACATATT